>NKZD01001613.1:0-25679 GCA_002370635.1 Metschnikowia cerradonensis
TATAGTATAGTATAGTATAGTATAGTATAGTATAGTATAGTATAGTATAGTATAGTATAGTATAGTATAGTATAGTATAGTATAGAGTACGTTTTAAAGTATATGTATATAATGCATGTGAATAGTGACAGTATAGTTCATAGGATTGATCAACCCTAGTTATAGGCTTGACAACTCGAAGCTTGTTCCTAGAGACTCGATGCATACCTATCTCAAACTTAACGAATTGAAGCCCGAATTGAAGGAATGGGTCGTGAAGATCTCTGCAGCTAGTACATGGCTTAAGAACTCTAATACCTTTACTAACTTGGATGAAATAAGATTTGGAGCCAAGAGGAATCACCAGAGACCTCTCATGGGGAACTCCAGTTTAAATAGTGACAGTATAGTGACAGTAGTGTAGAGCATAGTGTAGAGTATACCATATAATATACTATAGTGTAGAGTATACTGTTAGATCCACCATAGGCAGGGCCCTGCCTATGAAGGTATTATGAAGCCTCTCAGACCGATTGTTACAATGGTGATACGGCGTTTGGCCATCTATGCACGAAGTGCAGCGATGGCTCCTTTCGAATATTCCAGAAGCAATACTTCCATTGTTCTGGTAGAGAGTTTTCCGGTAACACGTTTCTCTCAAAAGTATATAAGCCACCTCGGTTCCTCTCTTTGAGGAACCATCAACGAATATAAGAAGTTAGGCATAGATGTATTAAAGAACATAACATATACCATATAATATACTATAGTGAAGAGTATAGCATATAATATACTATAGTGTAGAGTATATCATATAATTTACTATAGTGTAGAGTATATCATATAATATACTATAGTGTAGAGGATATCATATAATATACTATAGTGTAGAGGATATCATATAATATACTATAGTGTAGAGTATAGTGTATATACTTCCCTTAGTTCCATTACGTCTAAATTTTATGTACTTGTGTTCTTAGAATCAAGTCAACAAGGATCATCAAGCCCAACACAATCTTGGCTTGTTGTCTGCATAGCTTGTAACCGAACCAGTAATCACCCTTACATCTCATGGTCATGGTGGAAAAGTTTCTGATAGGATCTCTCAAGGACAAAGTCAAGAAGAAATAAGATTCAGACAACCTGGCAGCGAAATCCACAGTCCACAAGAGGTAGCACATCCACATGTCCAAACCCTTCAACTTGTAGAAGTTGGCAGTGAAATTTCGCTGAGCCAAAAAGGTCCTCGACTTCAATATATATAAAATATTTTCTCTTATGATAAAAGAAGATATCATGTTACATACTATTAATTTATAGTTGATAATACCAATTAGTCAATATAAACGTATAGAGTATAGTATAGTGTATAGTATAGTGTAGTGTAGTGTATAGTGTAGTGTATAGTGTAGTGTATAGTGTAGTGTATAGTGTAGAGTATAGTATAGTGTAGAGTATAGTGTATAGTGTATAGTATAGTGTAGTGTAGTGTATAGTGTATAGTGTAGTGTATAGTGTATAGTGTAGAGTATAGTATAGTATAGTGTAGTGTAGTGTATAGTGTAGAGTATAGTGTATAGTGTAGAGTATAGAGTATAGTGTAGAGTATAGTGTAGAGTATAGTATAGAGTATAGTATAGTGTAGTGTAGAGTATAGAGTATAGTGTAGAGTATAGTGTAGAGTATAGTGTAGAGTATAGTATAGAGTATAGTATAGTGTAGTGTAGAGTATAGTGTAGTGTAGAGTATAGTATAGTGTATAGTGTATAGTGTAGAGTATAGTATAGTGTAGTGTAGAGTATAGTATAGAGTATAGTATAGTGTATAGTGTATAGTGTATAGTGTATAGTGTAGAGTATAGTATAGTGTAGTGTAGAGTATAGTATAGAGTATAGTATAGAGTATAGTGTAAATGTTATGTCCTTTGATACATTTATGCCTGAATGATACTATGTTCGTTGATAGTTCCTCAAGAAAAGGAACCGGAGCCGCTTATATAACTTTGAGAGAAAACATGGCATTCGAAAAATTCTCCTGTTTTCAACTTATGTTTTGGTATATCTTGATATACAGGGACATGTAAGTTGTACCTTACAAGACCAAAGTCCTAAGCCAGGGTCCCCAACTCCTCTTATGCCTTTCCGCTCGTCTAAGGCCTGCTCAGCCTTATTGTTCAAGGTCTGCACAGTCCTATTGTCTAGCAATGGTCTGCATGCAACATATCCACGAAGTACCTCGTCTCCGTACATGCTAGGTACTCGTTGACACCTGTAGAACAATGGTAAGGATTGTTCTAGAATATTCACATCGCGTTTGCAATGGCCATTATTATGATCGGACAGAGTAGGCTTCATGATACCTCTATAGACAAGGTCCAGCCTATCGTGGATCTAACAGTAGAGTATAGAGTATAGTATAAAGTACGGTGTAGTGTATAGTATAAAGTACGGTGTAGTGTATAGTATAGAGTACGGTGTAGTGTATAGTATAGAGTACGGTGTAGTGTATAGTATAGAGTACGGTGTAGTGTATAGTGTAGTATAGTATAGTATAGTAGAGTATAGTATAGTATAGTATAGTATAGTATAGTATAGTATAGTATAGTATAGTATAGTATAGTATAGTATAGTATAGTATAGTATAGTTGAAAATAATATACCATGCAAAGATGTATTACATTTTGATGATGATAAGAAAAAAGCATCTTTAAAGGATGGTTACACAATTGACCACTTATATTCTTCTAGAGCTGAAGCTGGTAAAGGTAAACCTAAAACGGAAAATATTGTAACTACTGGTTTAAGCCATTTCAATCTATACAGAGCAGCAGTTGAAAGAGGTATGCGAAATTTAGCTACTCTAAGTTTTATAGGTCTATCAGACTTTTAGAACCTTTGTTCGGCTTAAATATCTTATGGTTTAGTCTAATTAAAGCTTTATTTTCGGGGCCTACTTTATTTTCTTAGCTTGCTTTTTTGGGGGGGTTTGCTTTATTTTCGGGGTCTGTTTTACTCTCGGGGCTTGCTTTATTTTCTAATTGGTGGCCTGTTTTATATTATAATTGGTTAAATATATTGGTGTGGGATTTCGCATTTAACAACATTAATTATATACTGTTTTAAAATAAGCTGTTTGTACAAAAATGCATTAAAATTAACTATGAATGGAATGTATCGATAATAACTAGAAAACGCTGAAATAGCAAGATCCTCATCCACTCACCATATAGCTTTAAAAGCGTCAGCGTAAACAGTATGTGAGCTACAAACACGTTGAAATTCAGAGATATCCATTAAAAAATGTAGAGTATAGTGTAGAGTATAGTGTAGAGTACAGTATAGTATAGTATATGTTATGTTCTTTATAACGCGTCTTAACCTAAACTTGTATTCGTTGATGGTTCCTCAAAGAGAGGAACCGGAGTGGTTTATATACTTAGAGAGAAACGTGGCACCGAAAAACTCTCCCCCACAACAATGGGTAAACATTGCTCCAGAGTAAACAAAAGGGGCTATCAATGCACGAAGTGCCGTGATGGCCGGAAACGCCGTGATACGGTGTTTGCAGTAGCCATTGCTGAGATCGTACAACGTAGGCTTCATAATGTCTCTATAGGTAGTGTCCTACCTATAGTGGATCTAACAGCATAGTATAGTATAGTATATATTATAGTTTATGGTGTAGAGTGTAGAGTATAGAATATAGTATAGAGTATAGAATATAGTACAGAGTATAGAATATAGTATAGAGTATAGAATATAGTATAGTGTTAGATTCTTGTTGTAACGTTTAGTACTAAGTTATCTATATTCGTTGATGATTCCCCGATAGGAAGAATCTGAGTTGCATGTATAACTGTTCAAGAAAAGGGGCGAGCTGTTTAGGTGGCTGGTAGGTGGCTGGTGGATATCAGGCAGGGAGGCTTAATAATCCCTCAATAGGTAGGACACTGTCTATGGTGGATCTAACATATAGAGTATAGTATAGTATCTATTATTGTGTATAGTGTAGAGTATAGTATAGTATCTATTATAGTGTATAGTGTAGAGTATAGTATAGTATCTATTATAGTGTATAGTGTAGAGTATAGTATATAGTGTAGAGTGTTAGATCCAAGATCCTTTTCCACACCCTGTCGGCTACCTTCCGGTAGACTACTTAATTGTGGCCGATTCCTCTTGCTGAGGAATCATCAACGAATATAGTTTCGATTAGGTAATAAACGTACTTACAAGAATCTAACATAGAGTATAGTCTAGAGTATCATGTAGAGTATAATATAGAGTATAGCGTAGAGTATAATGTAGAGTATAGTCTAGAGTGTAGGCTTGAGTATAGTCTAGAGTGTAGGCTTGAGTATAGTGTAGAGTATAGTCTAGAGTATAGTCTAGAGTATAGTCTAGAGTATAATGTAGAGTACGGCATATAGGTCTGTATTCGTAAAGGGTGTAAGCTGGCTTATCAATAGAATGGTTTTTTCCAGGAACTTTTGAGGTTACTATGAATCATAATCATAAATATTTAATCAATATCAACATATAAATATTGTTAGATTCCCGTTGCTGGTACGGAGTTCACTCAAGGGCCTGCGAGTATACCTAAGCATCCTATTGCTGAACCTGAAATATCTGTGGATATGACATATTCTGAGTAAGGCTATGTGTTAGTTTTCAGAGGCAAGAAGTTTCTTCAAATGCCTGAGGTCCCGCTGTGTGGCCTCACTCGTATGTGATGCTAGCTTACTGATACTGTATGCGATGTCTGGCATAGTGAGAGTTGCTTACCAGTCGAATGATCCGAGTAGCTCTTGATACAATTGTATATCAGAGACTTCTAGCTTTTCGTCGGCCTTATCGCGTGTGTAGTCTGCGAGTGGAACTTTCATCGATTCCTTGGGTACTAGATGACTGTATCTTTTTAACAACTCATCTCTGTATTTGCTTTGGTGGATCATGTATCCACCTTCGGTCTTCGTGAATTCCATTCCGTAAAATTCCTTTACCTCCCCAAGGTCTTTATTCTTTACTATGGATATGGCATATTATTTAAATTTATCACCTTTAAAAAAATGCCTCCATAGAGTTTCAGGGTTTACTACTTAGGATTACCGTGTTAGACTAGGTGATAGACTATTAGAGTAGGTATTAGACTAGGTATTAGACTATTAGAGTAGGTTTTAGAGTAGGTAATAGACGATTAGACTAGGTATTAGACTATTAGACTAGGTATTAGACTATTAAACTACGTATTAGACTATTAGACTAGGTATTAGAATAGCTTACGTTAGGGATATGGGTAGGGAAGTTATCTTAACGAACCAATGTAATTTGATCTGGTAATATATTTTTGAGAGCCAAGAGATTGAATTGATTTATATGTCACTTTTTGTATTAACTATTACTATGAGTATCACCATGAGTGTTACCGTCCAACTTGCTTTCTCTCGCATCTTCCGCCCGGAAGGCGGTCTTTCCCAAAATGTGCCGCTCCATGTCTGACAAAGTCAACATCTGTGGACTCCAGGCCAACGCCATCATCTGACTAGATCACTGGAAGAAACCCATGGCCCACCCCGTGTCCATTGATGTGGACTTCCATACCGACTTTTCAAAGGCCTCATAGTCGGACAACTTGCACTATTCGTTGAAATATGCCGTGATTTCCGACAAGATCCACTCTGGAATCGGCAAACGGAGCCAGTTCAACTTTGCCTCGCTTGGAGGTTTGGCCAACTATGTGTTTGGGCTTTTGGGGCCCCGAATCGGCTTCCTGTGAAAAGATCCTGGTCTCAAAAGGGGGGACCTGAGCTATTTAAGTAACAAAGAGGGTGATGAGATGGACCGATGAGATGAAATGACTAATCGGTCATTCGGTGCCAAAAGAAACGACTATAAAAAGAAACGAGTAGTCAGACTTGTAGGCGAGTAGTCAGACTCGGTGGTGAGTAGTCTATCTCTTTGGTGAGTAGTCTATCTCTTTGGTGAGTAGTCCGTCTCGGTGGTGAGTAGTCAGACTTGGAGGCGAGTAGTCTATCTCGGAGGCGAGTAGCTGACTACTCGACTTTCGTAGGCTCTAAAAATACCGATGGCTATTGAGTTTAACCATGGCGGTTCTAACAAGAAGGACTAAAAAATAATAAGTTTATATATAAAACAATTAATGATAAAAAAATATGGGTTAGCCTTCGGCGGGGCTGACCTAACGGTGTTCTGGAATATACTGTTGGTTACTCTTGGTAAGAACTCACTAAATGTGTGTGTTCTGAAGGTTATGAGATGGTCAGTGATATCTGTATTGGACTATAAAAATCTGAGCTTAAGTAACGGAGTTTCTTTCTCTTTTTATAATTGTTAAGGCTTCAATTTTGCTAGTCATTTCGATATACTTGTGAAGGGTCAGTGTAATTGTATCTTGTGAAATACTGATAAGTATGTTGCTTATATGCCGGACATTTGCTTTAAAAAAAACACTAATTATAGAATACTTAGAGTTAATTCAATTAAGTAGTGTTGATAATATTTCTTTTTATTAGTCTATCAATTTTTTTTGTTGTTTGTCAATTTTTTTTGGTCTGTCTTTTTTTGTCTACTGAGTAAATATTTGCACCTCATTGACAGTATTGCCATTAACCGCGAAACCACTGTGGACTACCAAACAACTAAAGACTCACTTATAATAATATACAAAATATCGTTTTTACTACAAGTATAAGAGTTTTTTATATACACTCCAATAAAAATGACGTATATAAAAAATCCAGGTTCAGAATCCACACAGTATTAACAATGACTGTCAGATCCACCATAGCTAACGATCTATATATGGAGATATTATGAAGCCTCTCTGCCTGATGCAAAGACCATTGTTACACATCCTTCTATTGAAAATTCTATTGAAAATTCCAGTCAAAATTCTAGTCAAAATTCTAGTCAAAATTCTAGTCAAAATTCTATTGAAAATTCTAGTCAAAATTCTAGTCAATTCTAGTCAAAATTCTAGTCAAAATTCTAGTCAAAATTCTATTGAAAATTCTATTGAAAATTCTAGTCAAAATTCTAGTCAATTCTAGTCAAAATTCTAGTCAAAATTCTATTGAAAATTCTATTCAAAATTCTAGTCAAAATTCTAGTCAAAATTCTTCTCAGCCTTCATGGTACAGAGTATCAGGGATGACCTGAGGTGAGAGTAGATTTCAACTTGTGTTTTAGTATATATTAATATACAGGGATATGTAAGTTGTACCTTACAAGACCAAGGAGCTAAGACGGGGCCTTTTGCTCCTCTTATACTATTTTGGCTGTCACGGGAAAGCATATCCCTGTTGTCCTGGGTCCACACATCCCTATTCTCCAACAATAGTCTGCAAGTCCTATTCATCTCGGGCATGTACGTATCTCACTTGTCTGCATACAACATATCCACGAAGTACCTTGCATCCGTCCAACGCTAGGTACTCGTTGACAGTAGACCAATGATCGCTAAGGAGTTGTTCCGGAGCAATCCCTTCTGTTGAAAACACTAAAACACTAGCTCAGATTCCTTCCTTTGAGGAATCATCAACGGATAAGGATAACTTCCCTTAGAACTTAAAGTTACAACAAGAATCTAGACTAGTCTTGATGGTATCATTGATCATTTCTATTTCTACCACTACTTCTATTTATTCCTATACATTTTCCTATACAATTGTTCGTATTTATTTATTTATTTTTATTCCTATACATTTATTTGTATTTATTTCTTCTTTTTCTTTTATTTCAATTCTTTTATTTCGATTCCATTTCTATCTAGAAAATTGTATACCATTGCCTTATGAATCTTCCTAATTATTTTGGTGTATGAACCTGAACCTGGTGGGTGTGTGAATGGTGCGCGTGAATGGTGCGCGGGAGATGAATGAGTGGGAGATGAATGAGGGGGTGATGAATGAGTGGGAGATGAATGAGGGGGTGATGAATGAGTGGGAGATGAATGAGGGGGTGATGAATGAGTGGGAGATGAATGAGGGGGTGATGAATGAGTGGGAGATGAATGAGGGGGTGATGAATGAGTGGGAGATGAATGAGGGGGTGATTAATGAGGGGGTGATGAATGAGGGGGTGATTAATGAGGGGGTGAGTGAGTAATTAATGGTCTGTGGTGCGGTCCGGTCCATTCGTGCGCACCAGTCTCAATCTCAATCAAGCCTAATATAACGCCAGGTTAAAGTCAATATAAGCATATAATACTAAGTTGAAGCCAATACAATGCTACGTTAAAGCCATAATGCGTCAAACAATATAATGTGTTAAAGTCAATATACTCCTACATCAAATCAAATACACTTGCAAAGAGTTCACGCGATGGGCGTTCTGGAGTTTGGCCTTGGTGAAGTACGCAGCCAATTTCAAATAACGCTTGACTTCGGAAGGATCGAGCGAACGATGACTCCAATTCAATCGACTGAACCGAGAATGTACTCTCTGCACAAGGTCAAGATATCGTTACACTTTGCTTCTTGCTCATCGGTCTCTACCGCCAACACAGCAATGGTGTAGATGATAGATCTGAATTCTTGGAATGGCTTCGGGCAAGTTGTTGGCACGAAAGTACTTGAAAGCAACACTCAAACTCTCCTCCAAAATATCGAACCAACTGAATCAATCCCAAACTTAGAAGAATAATATCTATAGGATGACTAGTACAATGGGAACTGCACCAACGGATGTGGAAAGAGTGACTTCACCTTACTTGAAGAAAGTCCTGACTAACAAACAAATCCTGCTTCCTGAATGATGATTTGGTATTGAGGGCAATACATCAATACGTTGCCAATATACTGCTACGTTAAAGCCAATGCAAGGGAATCTTTGCTATAGTCCTCATTGATAACTAATCAAATATCAACTGACAGAGGTATACCAAGATACCTTAAAGAACTAGAGCCACGAAAAGTCCAGACCACGAAAAGTCCAGGCCATCAAAAGTCCATGCCACCAAAAGTCCAGGCCATCAAAAGTCCATGCCACCAAAAGTCCAGGCCATCAAAAGTCCAGGCCGCCAAAAGTCTCTACCACCAGTCTCGACCACCAAAGGCTTGACCACCAAAGGCACGTGCTACTAAGACTAAGCTGGACTCTCATAATCCTACACTCGAAACAAGAACTTCCGGTGAAGTGTTTATCTGACGAGACTGAGGTCGTCTCTTATAGTATGACCCATACACTGGACACACACCAGGCTAATTGACACACAAGGGCTAATTTATGGCACACCCATACTGCTTGAGTGTTTCTGCTCCATACACTATAGGGAACCGCAAGCAAATCGAGAGATCGTCGGTGGATATGAGAGCAAAGCCGTTCTGGAACAGATGGGCCAAAATTCCCGAAGAGCACCACAGTTCTAGCGAAACTTGGGTCATAATGAAGATGGAGTTTTCGATGAGCTATCCCACCTCCACCAAGGAATCGTCCAAGTCGTTGGCCAAGAAATCATCCAAGTCGTTGGTCAACACATAACCAATTACAGGCGAAAAGGTACGTTCCAAAACTACAAGTGTTTCCTTGGAGTTCTCAAATGATAGTAGCACTGTGACCATGGTGTTCAACAAGCCAATCTTATCTTTTAGTTGTGTAAGGTATCTCGGTGCCTTAGTATGTTTGCTGTCATACTTATTTAAGGTATCTTTGGCTTAGCTAGTTATCACTTGTGTCCTATTTTGTATGTCATACTGTCTATCTTAAACTTCATCATTTATACTATACTCATACTGAAGTCAGTACCAAGGTACCAGAACTAAACCAGACAAAACGTACCATGGGATTTCATGATACATTCACAAACACAACTGTCGAACTCTCTAGTTCACTAGTTCACTAGTTCAATATCTCTCTAGTTCCCTAGTTCCCTAGTGCCCTAGTTCACGGCTTTCTTGCTCAAATATGCCTGACGTTCCTTCTCTCTCGCCTCAAGAGATCCTCCCAATTGATTATTGATCATATCGTCATCCACTCCGGCCGAAATCAACGAGTTCCATGATTTCATCCGCTCAAACCCATTGCGGCCATATTGATAGTCCATGAACGCTTGTTGGATGCGTTCACGGGAAGTGGCCACGAATGGTCCATGTTGCACGATTGGCTGGTGTAAGATTTCTCCGCCAATAAGAACAAACTCTAATGGGTTCTTCTCGGATGCAGGGTATTCACCTTCAATCACTGTTCCGTCTGGGTTGAAAAACACGTTTTCATATTGCTTGACCACGGCTTTTCCTTGAAGCACCAAGTTCTTCCCGTTCAATACGTAGAGGAAGAAGTTGTAGTCTGCAGGCACTTGCTGAGAGAACTTGGCCCCCGGCTCAAGTGTATAGTGGTAGAACTGCACCGGTGTATAAGCCAACTCCTTGACCGACTCCACGCCAAAACTCTTCCCCGAGATAATCCGGACCTTGACCTTATCCTCATGCACCTCCGGCACCTCCCAGGTCTTCAAGTCCCGGTACCGAGGCTCCACTTCCTTCAACTTCTCGGGCAAGTCCACCCAGAGCTGCAATCCCACATTTGCAGACCCATCTTTGTGAGCCACGGGCATTTCACTATGCACAGTACCCCGTCCTGCAGTCATGAACTGCAAATCTCCTTCCCTCAAAACACCTTTGGATCCGGTAAAGTCTTCATGAGCAAACGCACCTTTCAACATGAGTGTGATTGTTTCCTGGCCAAGATGTGGATGCTGAGGGAAACCAGACACGCCACTGGACGAGAAATGGTCAAACATGAGAAATGGCGAAAAGTGCCGTAAATTCATATTCCCAATAGACCTTCTGACCGTGGCTCCTGCACCTTCGGGCTGTTCAATTCCGGGAAGAATAGTTTTAATGGTTCTCAAAGTCATATCCAAATCAGAAAAATTAGAATTAGTGGAACTGATTGTGTTTGAGTTTGAGTTCAAAGTAGATGAATTGGATGAAATGGATGAATTGGATGAAATAGTTGAATTGGTGTAAGTTTCTGCTGCTGTGGTTCTGTCTGCAGTGTCAGCTTTTTCAGTGGTTTGTTGGCGAAAGACAAAGATTGCAAACACAGAGAAAATGGCCAGTAGAAATAAAACGAAATCCATAAATTGGAACCGACGGATCATCTGCCTTAAGTACTCCCACATTTGGATGGTACTGCACATACCATTAGTAATGGGTTGACTAAAGAGCGCGGACATCTCTTGACTAATGGACTGCACATAAGGTCTCTCCACGATTTGCATCAGTAATCATAGTCATCCATTCCATTAATTTTCCAGCAAACTTCAATTCCTTCCACTCCAGTCCATTCCACTTATTCCATCAATTCCATCAAATACCATTCCACTGGGTACAATTAATTTCATTCCATTCCGATTTTTTTTTCTTTTCCTCTTCTTCCTCAGTAATTGCTTGTAGCTGGTTTCGCATCCAGAGTAGTCTCTCTAGTTTACCTCCCATAAGTATGTTCTGAGTTCTGGGGATATCTTCTTCGGGAGTCTGCTAGTATTCAGTAGAAGTCTAGAGGTCTGGAAGTCTCAGAAGCCTTTTTTTTCCCGAAAAAAACAAGTCTGTTTAGAGTGGAGGTCTGCACACAGTAAGTCTGCTTTAGACCCTTACTCTGCTCTTAGAGTGTAGGTCTACCTCCAGACTCAGCTCAATTTTGTTTCAACCAGTCCGCTCCATTTCCAATAACTCTGCTCAATTCGCTTTCAACGAGTCTGAAGTAGAGCCCAGAAATCACCGCAACACAACTAGTCTAACACCCTCTGCGCTGAACACATTCAACAATCAGCTGGATGCGAACCTAACAAGAACTGGGCTCTTGCCTTCGTCTTGCCTTCACTAATAAGCTTTCCAACGGAGATATACAACTTGATGGGCGAGACAATTTGTACCCTCGAGAAGAGATATTTTCAGAAGTAAGTCTGGGACTTTGATTCTGCCAAGTCCCCTGGCCAAGTGTCTCCAGAATCTGTCCAAGTCCCCAGAATCAGGGGTCTCAGAAATCTTTCTTTTTTCCAAGAAAAAAAAAAAGTAGATCTGTTTTTTAGACTCTAATTATGCATGATAAGTCTCTCAGAAGTCATTTCCAGAATTCTGAAATTCGGTTCAACTGTTTCCGGTAACTCCCAGAACCTGTTTTTGTCAAAGCAGTTGTGCATTCACATCTGCTCCTCTATAACCATTGTTAAATGTCTAATTCTTTCCACGCTTCTTCTTCCCTGCTCTTTTATCTGTAATGGGAATCCCTCCAAAGCTCAAATTGTTGGAACTGGAGGATGAAGAATTCTGCACTATTCCGTTGCCCCACATCGTAGGACTTTGCTGGATGGGCTTGACGGGCGGAGGTAAGGGTTTCTTCTTCCGTTGCTCCAATGCAGGAAACCGGGATTCCAGTAGTACTGGTGTTTTGGCCTGGACAGATGCCAGACTGGAGCCATTTACCGCGGGATTTGATGGTTTATTCTCGAGATACGATGGCTTGTAGGTTTTGTTTTCCTGGAAAACATTCACTTTGATCTTGGGCTTTTCTGGGGCCAATTTCACCGTGGTGTAGCGAATGGGAGTGTTTTTTGGTACACTCACTGCCTTTTTGGGTTTGGCCAAAGTGGGGAACATCTCATCACGGTTCCTGGATGAAGAGTGGCCGTTTCCCCACGATGAAGCCTTAAAATTGGTGCTCTGGCTTCCTGAAAGTAAGGGAAATAACTTTGCATTGGAAGCGTTAGCTGTGCCAGGGCGCTGTGTGCCGGAACTAGCCATAGATGCATCACTTACACGGTCGAAAACGGCCTGGAGTGCTTTTCGCTGGTCGGTGTTTGGAGGATAAAGCTCCACGTGCTCATAGATAAGAAGAGCAATTTCACTCAGCTCATTTTCCAGGAATAAAGAGTTGTACTTGGTCAACAAGTCGGAGGCGGAGATCTTGCGGGCCTTATATGCATTATTGCACTCATTAAACGCCTGAATTTTGGCCTGGTCGTTCTTGAGGTAATGCTTGGCCCTCTCGTTGAAGCGGAGCCGCTTGAGTTGCGATTGCTGGTGATTTTCCTGGTCAGAATGGCGGTGGTGGCCATTACTCAGGGACGTGCCGGGCTCAAAAGTCGACAAGTGAGAGCGGAACTTTGGGGCTCCTCTTCCCGTACCAATAACCACACGGTTATTCAGGCCTACCAAACCCCCGTGTTCCTTCAACATATGTGCGGTAAGATCCAAATCTTCTCTAAAAACGACAAACTTCTTGTCGAGGCAGGACTGCACATGGCACACGTAATGAGCAGCCAGGAAATGTCCAAACAAGTCGTCATAATTCTTATAGTAATCCGTAGCAACAAAACTGTCCTGGTTGCAAATGTAACAGCGTTCATGCATATCACGAATATGGATGTTCATCTCATCCTCCGAGTAAAAACGTTGTCTATGGCAAAACTTACACTTAGGGTGGCCCTTGAAGCCGTTTGTATGCAGGCCATTCTTAGATTGCCCATCTTCTCCATTCATGTGCCGTTGCAACAGTTTTGGAGAGAGCAAATTCAACTCGAAAAGAAACGATTTCTTATGCTGAGCACAGATATCACAGTATTGTTTCCCATGTAAGGTTTTGGTGTGGTCATTTAGCTTGCGGAAACTGGGGAACACTTCCGAGCATAGAGGACACTTTAAGTCCAAGAGAGCTAAGGTTTCATCCTTTGTTTTCAGGTCGGAAAAATGGATTCCGTATTCTTTCAGATGGAAAGCATGGGACTCGGGCACGTGATCGTCGTATTTGGCCTCATCCAACGCCTGGGGTGTGATAATCACATCTTCATGTTCGGTCCTACACACAAGACAGGTTTTCTTGTTGTACAAGGCTCTCTGGCGGAAACAACAGACGTGGCACGTGACGTTGTTACAAGGGGAAACAGCGGAACGAGAGATTTCCTCGGCACAGATGATGCAGAATACAGTCCTGGGACTTTTTCGTTTCGGTGACTCAGACATGGTGAAGAGCGAAGAGAGAGAAACGAGCGTGAATTCTAGTATAGTTTTGAGTTGGACACGACCTGGTATATTGTATTCAATGGTAGATGAAGAAGAAGATGAAGATGAAAAAGAACCAAGAATTCTACTAATCAGGGGATATGATAATCTAGGTAAATTAGCACTCTTGGCTCTGCCTTTCAGACTATACTCTACCAGGCTCTACCAGGCTCTACCATACTACCACACTACACTATACCTGTTAGACCCACCATAGGTAAGGATCTACGTATGGAGATATCATGAAACCTCTCTGGCTGATACAATGGCCATTTTCATTCAGCCTTCTCCTCAGCCTCCTACTAAAAATTCTATTCAGTCTTCTACTCAACCTTTTACTCAACATTCATTGTACGCAGTACCAGGATGGCCTGAGGTGAGGACATCAATGATCGCCAAGGAGTTGTTCCGCAGCGATCTCTTCTCTCTTGGAAACACTAAAAAAGTAGCACAGATTCGTCACTTTGAAGAATCATCAACGAATAAAGATAATTTGGTGCTTAACGTCACAACAAGAATTTAACACTACTACCGTGCCCCATACTCTACCATTCTCTAGTCTAATACCACAGTATACTATACTACCACAGTATACTATACTACCATACTATAGTATACTACCACAGTATACTATACTACCATATACTACCATACTATAGTATACTACCACACTATACTATACTACCATACTATACTATACTACCACACTATACTATACTACCATACTATACTATACTACCATACTATACTATACTACCACAGTATACTCTAATACCACACTATACTATACTACCACATTATACTCTAATACCACACTATACTCTAATACCACACTATACTCTAATTTTCAGACCCACCATACGTAGGGATCTACCTATGGGGATATTATGCAACCTCTCTGCCTGATACAACGGCTATTGTTAGACCTACCATGGGTAGACACACTACTCATAGAGGTATCTCTCGAGCCTACGAATGCCAGTGACTCATCCATGGCACCTTAACCCGTGACTTGGACTCACCGATTCACATTACCTCGTGACATGGCGTTTAACCCCCCTGCTTCATTCTGGTATTCACTGGCTAGCTACATAAACTACTCGGATTTCCACTTATTGGGGATCCATCAACGAATAAAGATAACTTAGTACTTAACGTTACAACAAGAATCTAACACTAATGCCACACTATACTATACTCTACCACACAATCCTTCTTAGCTTCTAATTATGTTAGTTACTCTGTTTACTATGTTCATTCGCCGCAGATTCCTTCTAGATGAACCCAGCAGCTTTCTACCGGCTGACATCATTGATTTTTTATATTATGAGGCCCTACTATTCCCTTAAAATTTATATCATTTATATCATTTATATCATTTATATCATTTATATCATCTTTATATAAATCTATATTATGATGTATTAAAGCTCGGTGGTGCAGACCGGTCGATTGTATTGGTCAAAAATCTGCGCGATGGATTTTTGATCGCAAAGTAGAGTGAAGGACCGCCCTTCGAAATTTTATTAAAATTGTTTTGTATTTGTATTTTTAATAATAACATAGTTTTTCATTCACTTAACTCTCTTATTTTTAGATTTATTTTATGGTACCTTACATAGAGTAGTCCGGCATAGAGGAATAGAGGTCATCATGTAGGATAAAAGGGACGCTCAACCTTTGATCGACCATTACAGGGTTTGAACATCCACATAGGTTGTACACTAGCCATACAATACTCTACTCTACTACCGTACCACCGTTAATTCCATACTCTACTACCATACTCTACCACACTAACCTGTTGAACTTGAGGGATCAGTACACCTACGGGAACTGCATGTTCTTGTGACTGAATGTCTTGTGACTGAATGTCTTGTGACTAAATGTCTTGTGACTGCATACAGATGAAACAATAATAAGTATTGTTGAAGAGAGAAAAAGCTGGAGCTAAGCCTCTTTGGGCTCGCATCTAGCCTTCTTCTAACTCTGGTCATTGTTTTGGAGAAGACATTGTCGGTAAGAGTTTTAGCGTTGGAGAGAGATGGAGCATAAAATGGTGGATGAGAATCTTCTTATAAGAGATCATCGAAACCGCTGTGTTAAGATCCAAGGATCGCCGTGTTAGATCCGCCATAGACAGGGCCCTGCCTATGAAGGTATTATGAAGCCTCTCAGTCCGGTTGTTACAATGGCCATTGCAAACACCGTGTCACGACCATCGTTGTATGAAGTACTATGATGATCCTTTCGGCTATTCCAGAACAATCCTTACTATTGTTCTTTCTGGTGGAGAGTTTTTCGATGCCACATTTCTCTCATAGTTACATCAGTCGCTTCTCTTTGAGGAACCATCAACGAATACCAGTATAGGCTAACATGATGTTATTAAAGAACATAACAGTAAAAGCTAGGATATAGTACTATATGGACAGCGTAACGCAGCGTAACGGATTTCCTAGTTTGACTAGTCACGTGATCTAGAATATAAACCATTAAGAAAAATAAGTGATTACGAAGAGTACAAAAGTCCTAAGCATTTATCAGAATCAATTCTTGGACACCTATAGCATAACCGTTCCATAGTATATGTGAATGCCTATGGTAACGTGCGACACTTCCTCACTAATCTCACTCATTAATCTCACTCACTCTAATACTCGCACTTTACCCTCACCTCACCAACTTTTACCACTTTACCGACTTTACCCCAATACTCAATCCACCAAGCCAATCCACCAAGCCAATACCAATCTTACCCAATACCAACCTTACCCACACTTTACCCACTTACCTTCCAAAAAACCTCTAATCAATCTCATTCTAATGCAGCTCTTCAATGCTAGTGCGGTATCCAATGTTTCCCGGTTGGCATATAATCCATCGCTATGTCTTCCCCATCTAACAGTCACATCATTCGATAAGGTGCCTGTTCCAGTACAGATCCCCGGCCACAATGCCGCCATCAAGGGCCTTGTCATCGATAAGGATAACTGCTTTGCGCAGGACCACGACGATAAGCTCTGGCCCGCATATCAGAACGTGTGGAAGGCTTTGACTACTCATTACCCCAAAGAACATCTCTTGATTGTGAGCAATTCCGCTGGAACAAATGATGATGTGGGCTATAAACAAGCACTCAAGCTTGAGTCCGACTTAGGGGTCACAGTGCTTCGACACAGCACGAAAAAACCGGGGTGTCACGAGGAAATCATGGCTTATTTCCATGAAAAGGGCATTG
This sequence comes from Metschnikowia cerradonensis, assembly GCA_002370635.1. NCBI lineage: Eukaryota > Fungi > Ascomycota > Pichiomycetes > Serinales > Metschnikowiaceae > Metschnikowia > Metschnikowia cerradonensis. The sequence continues at coordinate 17,244 of NKZD01001613.1, forward strand.
ATCACGCTTCCAACATTGCTGTGCTTGGAGATCGACTCTTCACCGACATGTTGATGGCCAATATGATGGGGGCTTGGGGAATATGGCTTTCGGAGGGCGTAGAGCTTAGCACCAAGCTTTTTCCTAGACTTGAACGTTACTTCTACGACTCCTTGGTGACCTCGCAACAGGATCCATATACTGCTCCAACTCCGGGAAAGACAAGGACAGAGTGAATAATAGGGGAGATATTTTATTAACGTGGTACCTACTAATAATCATTGGTTGAATGCCACAGAACTATGATGGAACCATCATAACTCTACAGTTACTCTACAGTTACTCTACAGTTACTCTACAGTTACTCTACAGTTACTCTACAGTTACTCTACAGTTACTCTACAGTTACTCTACAATTACTACAGAATTATCATTGAGAAATTATGGTTACTTAAATTCTAACATCCTGCACTATAGAATTTCTATACACTACACAACACCCCTGAACTTTACACAAGAATCTAAAAACCACACTAACACACAATATAATGGGCTATAGATTCGTCTAGAAGAGACTGAATAAACATTATTATCATTGGTAGTAACAAGAATGGTTTAATACTAGCAGTGGTCGTCGTGGCCACTGGTTAAATCACTTCCAGGTTGCATTCAGTACCTAGTACGGTGTAAAGCATTGCAATGATACGCTGGAGCTCTACTTCTTATATATTGAGAGATGCGGGTTCGGTGGCAAATGCTGACACAAATGCAAGATCTGGAATGTATCACATCTGAAACATGCAAGCATATATGCTGGGTATATAAAGCGACCGCGGCCCCCATGCTCACTCTACCAAGAATTGCAGCCACACTCAAGCAACCTCCAACGCCAGCCATGATTGATTATAGCCATAAGATCAGATTAGAGCTATTGAATGATTAAGAGAACAAAAGATCCTAAAGCTATTTATTACATGCCCTTGATTCACTTGTGTAAAGTGGGTTTGAGTCTCTATACTATACTACTTACGATTTACTATCTGTTAACGCGTGGATGGAAACTGACAAAGGAGTCACACGTATGGAGCGGCTAGCGATAATATGCAGGTCGACGGACGAGTCGCCGGGCCGCGTGAGAAAAGATTCTCAGCGACCTATAGAGAAGGGAGTTCTTCCGGAGGGTCAAGTGATGGGGTGGACTGGATCCAAATCTTATTCAATAAACGTAAGTCTGAAAATTAACACTATCTACCACTTACTATCTACCACTTACTACTTACTACTTACTATCCACTGAATGGCGGAAATGACAGAAAACCACTGGTTATACAGTTTAAATCACATTTATTAATACATGACTCATGGATCCGCCTGCACACTACGCTCATTGGCCTTGGCACTTTTCTCCAAGCGTTCGGCCTCCAAGCGTTCGGCCTCCATTTTCGCACCCAAGTTCCGGAACGTCAGTATAAAGGCTAAAGCCACCACATACCCTGCCACAGCCGTGCCTATAAAAGTGCCCACCAAGCGTGGATCCACCAAAGTGGCAGTCAAGGCTTCACCCACCGCAGCCGAAATGGCATATGTAAATAAGAACAATGCCATCACTAAGCCCTTCAAGTGTGCAGGAGACCTAGTATAAGCAAGTTCATAGGCCGTAATCACTGCAAAACACTCTCCAGAAGCCTGTAATATGTATAAGATCACCTCGAGCCAGCCATTCACCTCCGACACTTGGTCACATGTAGAAGCAAGGTTTCCACATGGAGACGTCTTGTATATAAAGTGTTGAAGAATGGCTCCCACGGTCTGTGACGTTGCGCTCAAGCAAAAGCCTAAGAAAATGCGCCAAACGGGTGGAAACTCGATGCGATACCTTCTCAAAAGCGGGTAAACAATGTTATCGAGTATTGGGATCAACACAATGATTGTCAAAGGATTGAAGTTCTCAAACAAGTCATTGGGCACACCATTGAGAATCATGGCACCAGCCTGTGCATTCTGGGCATTTCCAATGCCTCCATCGGTCAAGTGAAATATTGGGAAAAAAATAAAGATGCGGCACGAGTCCACAGTTTTCCGTATATCCATGACCCACTGGTCGTCCCAGGAAACGGGTTTCTTGGATGCGTTCTTATAGAAGTATTCACCGCGCTCAGCCATGGCGGACGGCCGGGCGTATTCCCAAAAAGACCCATTTTTCAAGCGGCCGATCCAGTTACTCCGGAAACTCACCCGCAAGATCCTATAGGCGTTAGTCAAAACCGAGCCCTGGGGCAGGTCCTTGATGAGTTTGGGGTGGAGGTACCACATGACGAAAGGTAAGATCAAATAGAGACACATGGGCACGAAAAACGCCAACCAAAAGCCGATTCTTCTGGCAGAGTAAGAGGTTGCAAGCTGGAAGAATGCCCCAATGTTAATAGCCCAGTAGAAAAGAAGCGTCATACGCTGAAGCGACTTTTGACGATCCACAATGACCAATTCGCCCGATTTCAGCACCTTAACAGCATCATGTTTCAAGGGAAATTGGTCCAAAAGAAGCGGTAAGAGATTGGGTTTAATGAGCCCAGAACTTAATGCAAGTGTCAAGATTCCCAAGACTGTAGGCACAATAGCATGGCCTTCCGCAATGACCTTGGGGATTCCAGCCACTATAAAGAAAATGTGGGAGAAAAAACCAACAAAAACACCCACCCAGATTGCCTGTAATTTACCAATGCGAGTATCAGCAATAAACCCGCCGAAAAGAGGAACCACGTAGGCCAAAAACTTGAGTAAAAGCTTGAGTGCAGATGAAGTGGTGATTCCCAAACCCAATGCTCCTGCAGATTCGTTACCGGAGTGGGAAATTGGGGCTCCAGTGGTACTTCCATGTGGCATAGGTCTTTGGATGAAGTTAGAGAGCACATTTGAAGTGGAGTAGAAGGAGGCTCTCTCGGCCAATTCCGTCAAACAGATAAGGTATGCGTAGAATGGAGCCCTACCCAATACCCGCCGAAGTGACTTTGCCTCTTCATCTGTAGGCCGTCTTAGCCCATTGGGATTATATTCATCCACATACGCCAAGGTGTATTGTGAGGAGAGCAGCAGAAGGTCAGAAAATGAGTCATTTTGGACGGTTCCGGGCTCTTTTTCGTTCTCCAAAACCTTTTGGTTATGGTCTCTCTTATTTGCTTCTCTGTCATTGTCCTCAAAGTCTTTGGCGGCCCAAGCCACTTTCTCATCAGCAACAATACCTTGACTCATGGAGAACAAGAAGGGAAATGGAGGTGCTTATATATTTGGGAAGGAGGAGAGCATGTGACAAGGTTAAATCACACAGAAAACCACACAGACAACCACACAGACAACCACACGGCCAATCACACGGCCAATCACACAGACAATTATGGCCAATCACACAGATCACTATGACCAATAGCACGGCCAGGAATTACCCTAAATTGCAACCAGAATCAGGCATGTGGACCCGCACCCCCCATGGAGATGTAGGGTATGAGGTGATTGTGGAGTATGGCTTGCGACAATGCTGCTGGAGAGATGTGCAGGAGCAACGCAGGTCATACATACCAGGAAGGAACAAATTAGGACTGCAATGTGACCAGATTATGAAATTACATAGTATAAAACAAAAAGAGCAACTTCTTTCTAAATGGGACCTTTCTCCAAAAAAAAAAGAAAAAAAAGAAGAAAAAAACATGACCGTCCATACATTTGTATGGGCTTATCGTCTATTGTTGGAATGGAATGTGGATTGGCGCGATGCGTTCACTGTGGACGTCGTCTCAGCCTAATATCGCACGAATCGCCATAGCACCATAGCACCATAGCATAACATGATATCACCATATCACCTTATCATGGTATCACCATATCACCATATCACCATATTATGGTATCACCATATCAAGATATCAAGATATCACCATATCACCATATCAAGATATCATCATATCACGAGATCACTAAATCACGATAGCGCGAAATTACGTTATCACTATAATCACACTATATCACAATATCACGAGTCTCTAACCTTTTTTCTCTACGCTTGAGATCGCCGCACCATCCACAGTTAACTTGACCGTGCGCTCCACAGTCCACACACTCAAACATGGTTCCATTTTCCTTGTTTTCATGGTTCCATTTTCCTTGTTTGCATGGTTCCATTTTCCTTGTTTCCTTGGTTCCATTTTCCTTGTTTGCATGGTTCCATTTTCCTTGTTTCCTTGGTTCCAAGTTGCAATCCACATGAAAGTGAGTCCTAAAAGTTAATTTTGAACTGCACCCAAACCCACCCAAATTTCACACCCTTAGAAATTAATCTACAGCCTTGGAAATTAATGCACACCCTTGGAAATTAATGCACACCCTTGGAAATTAATGCACACCCTTACAAATTAATCCACTCCACCCCGAACAAGAAAGAAACAGTGGATCATTGGGCAATTCCAAAGAAATCACAACCTCCAAGATTACTCCGATCTTTTTACTATCAGTCAGTGGAAAACCCCCAAAAATTACCTTCTTCATGGGGTTCTGGTTTGATCTGCCAGTAGTCACATGCGTATCTAAAAAATTGAGCCATGCATGTCTAAGTTAGCATTATACAGTGAGTAAATTATACAGTGAGTACATTATACAGTGAGTAAATTATACAGTGAGTACATTATACAGTGAGTACATTATACAGTGAGTAAATTATACAGTGAATAAATTATACAGTGAGTAAATTATACAATCTTAGGGGTGAATGGCTCATTATATTAGTTATCGTTTATTCAATGAATTGGCCCCAGCACTCAAAGTGAATGGTCGTGCGATGCTTACAGTGAATATATAGGTCCAATTTTTTCCAGTACAATTATTCCACTGCTCAGTATATTACAAAGGAAAGTACTACTTAATAATCTAATCTATTGTAATAGTCATTTCTCGGACTAGAAAATTTTAACATTTTCTTTCTAATCTCCTAATTTACCTTATGTTACTGCATATAGTGCTGGACTTCTCTAGTGCTGACCTATCATTGGGTAATATACCCTGAATTCTAGATAACTTTGGAAAGTTGTGTAATTGGACCTACATCTACAGGTTTCACTATTAACGGAGGCTTGTGTATTTGATGGACTACTTTGGATGAGTGGATGGCCGGAATTGGTTCCAAAGTGACCGCAAACATCCGTACACCTCGCTACCCCAGGACAAAAACCCCCCAACGCCAAGTCCTCCCAATGTTTTTTTTGTTTTTTGGAGAATAAAGACAGGTGCATTGTGTTCAAACGTATATATTAAGTCTGATGGGAGGTACTTTTTTTCTTGGAAAAAGCGGCGATGAGCTCCAGATCAGAGGTGTGGGAACCGAGAGGTCAGAACCGAGGTATACAAACCGAGGGACAGAATCGAGGACCAAAACCGAGGGGTCAGAATTACTTCCAACCAAACGTCCAGCCACCAAATTACCCACTACAAATTTCCACTAAATTTATCACTAGCAGTAACAAAATGATCTTCACCACCTCATTCACCATGTCCTTTTTGTTTTTTTTTTTGTTTTTTTTTTTTTGAAATCTCTTATCTGGTGTACGGGTGTCCACCATACCATTTGCGATGGGTGCAAATTCATAATCCACAACCATGAAGCTGCTTCTTTTTGACACTGATCCCGAAACTGACACAGAGTATGAAACCTCTAGCCTAAAGTCCAAAATTTCCCGTTTAAATGAGTCAAAATCAGAGTCAACCAACTCAAATACACATGGGTCCAAAAGTAGTGACTCAAAGATAGAGTCCAGTGATTATCTCCCCGATTGTAACGACCCAAAAACAGGAATAATTGACTATGAACTCGAACTAAAAGACTACATAGCAAACAAAAATGACTCTACACCAAAAAATACCTTTGAAAGCTGGAAAAACCACCAGAAAGACCTCCAGGACTCGTTCCCTAGAACCTCCAGTACTTACCCATGGGTCTTCCGAGCATTTCTTGCGCTGAACCTTACACAATACCTCCTAATTTTCCTAGCAGTTCCCTTTAGCGATGTGGAAAACCGTCCACCAGTGTTCGTGCTCCTGTGCCTCTTGGGCCTGCTTTCATTTGTCCTCCTGGCCCTCATGTTACCTGCAGGACTCGTCAATGTCCCCACCAGTTTATCCCATACGTGTCTGGGGGCAACACTCGCTCTCAAAACTGCAGATGTGGTGGCCAATGTACTTCTGGTGGTGGTTTGTCTTAATGCAGAAATCCCCATGGTCGAGTACCACATCGACCGGAAAACCCACCTTTTCGTGCCTCTTGATATCACCAAGTATATCCAGATCATGAGTATTCTCTTGTTGGCAGCAGCTGCTGTTTCTATGTTACTTGCTTTACTCATTTACCTCTTTAATTGCTTATACATAAGGGCAGGCCGTGCAGACCGTGAAGGTCATGAAGATCAGGACCAGGACCAGGACCAGGTTCAGGTTTAGTGTTGGGTGGTGTGGTGTACGGGTGCACGTCTTGTCTTTGGGACCATGTAATTACCTATTTTTTGAGGCGTTCCCTGGTGAAATGTATACCATTAGAAAGAGGAAATTTGGGAGCATCAGATGAAATATAGATTGATCCAGATATTGAAATCATTGTGCAGTTCCTCAGTCAAGTCCAAATGAGCCATCGTAGCCCTAGACATTTAGCTCCAGTCCAAACATTTAGCTCCAGTCCTAGACCTTCAGTTCCTGCCCCAAACATCTACAGAACTAGACATTGATCTATATATGCACAGCAGAGTAATTTTTGAAATGAGGGCCAAAATTTGGCCGACTCTCTATGTCTCCAAAGTTAACTCATGGGCCACTCTAAGCTTAAATACCTACCACTGGATCTAAATTGTAGAGTAGTCATAGTAGTATAGAAAATAGTAGCATAAAGTAATACCACTACGAAAGGGTTTATAGAGTCTACTTCAAAATATGGATGTCAGCCTGTTACTTCTAGTCTATTTACACTAAAAGTCGCAAATGCTGGTATAGATTTGGTGTGCACACGACCTCATTATATCTTTGTTGGAAAAGGTTACAAAAGGTTAGAATTGGTTAAAATTAATTAGAATTGGTGTTGATGTAAAGATTCTACTCAAAGGAATCTAATTTACCTTTGTGTTCAATTTTTCTAGCTAATCAGTAAAAACTCTAGTAGGATATCCTTCTTTGGAGAATGCCATGAAGATATCAGAGACTAGGGAAAGGTAATAAAGTGGTGGTCAGGAGAAAACTGCAGTAGAGTAAGTCATTGGAAGGTATTAAGTGTAATGTAATTTTTTTAATTACCATTTACATTATGCTAGAATGTGTAGTATGTCCACTTAGTAATTGCTGGTATGTGTAGTATGTCTACTCAATAATTGCTGGTATGTGCAGTATGTCTACTCAATAATTGCTAGTACAGTGTTTTTCAAAAGTATTCGAACGCGAGAAAATGATTCAAACCTCACTAGCAAAATTAAACAAACCAATAATTCAAAAAGTTTCATACTCCTCGGCACAATCTTTCAAACCAAATACAAGTTATTGTGTACAGGATATCAATGTGTAGATTACTTAACTCCTCATGTGCCCTAAACTCGGGCACATCAGGTGATCCTTTCAATAGCCATGGAGTACAGTCCAGTGGACTGTATGATTTTGTATTGAAGATGTTCCTAGTCTCATCAAGGTATGTGTATACTTGAGGAGTTACACGAGAGCTGTTTCTGGTGGGTCTGGGAGTAGAAGACATAGTGATGTCTTCCCAGATAATATTCTGATTAGTTAATTAAACACTAGGATTGGGGCAGGAGTTCCAACTTATATAGTTTAGGAACTCTGCTATACCTTCTTCAACATGTTTCATGCTGTAGCTAAACCTTCATCAAGAATTCACCAAAGGGAAGGCAGAGCACACTCTATACTTTCTATGAGTGCGCCTTCCGTTTCTGGAATGATCAGGCATTGCTCATTCTCAACACAATGAAACCAGTTCAGTTCCATCCGTTTTTCACCCTTTATTGGTACTGCAAGACTTCTGTCCCAAATGTAGTACATATGAATCGATTCTCCAGTTTTAAGATTTCAAATTTCAGATTTCAGATTTCAGATTTAAGATTTAAGCTTTCAGATTTAATATTTCAGAATATTGAATCCTAATAAAAGTTGGTGTGAAACATTTCGCTATTTGGTTTCAACCATTTTGTCGNAAGATTTAAGCTTTCAGATTTAATATTTCAGAATATTGAATCCTAATAAAAGTTGGTGTGAAACATTTCGCTATTTGGTTTCAACCATTTTGTCGCGCTGGTTTGAAACATTGTCACGCTGGTTTGAATAATTTTGAAAAACACTGTATCCTTTACACTCATGTATACCGGAATGCGAGTGCGTCCGTTGTCTAACAACTTCTTTAAGTAAGGCAGAGAAGTTGTTGTACTCATA
>NKZD01001615.1:0-33451 GCA_002370635.1 Metschnikowia cerradonensis
AGATCACGTCTGGGAAGCATGATGCCACGGCACAGGCTTCAGGGGAGTGTCAACACGTGATGGGTTGTGATGAGGAAAGTAAACATTGTACCTGCAGATACGATGTGATCTCATGCCATTATATGGGTGAAACAATGTTGGACCCGAGGGAGGCGGAGCAACGAGGCGGAGCAACCGGACAATGCGGAGGACATATCGGAGCGGTATATAGGGAGTGATTCCCACTCCAGTCTGACATCAGGAGTTCTCTCAGAACAATTGAGGATAACACGGATTAGCCCTAGGTCACACCCAATAAATACAAGTCTGATAATTAACACTATACTTTGTGTCTATACTCTGTGTCTATGCTCTGTGTCTATACTCTGTGTCTATACTCTGTGTCTATACTCTGTGTCTATACTCTGTGTCTATACTCTGTGTCTATACTCTGTGTCTATACTCTGTCTCTATACTCGCTATAATCAATGTATATCACCCCTTTTAGGTTCACCGTTACTACACCCCTTTTGCTGCCTTCCGGCAGACTACTTAATGGCGGCCGATTCCTCAGCGAGAGGAATCATCAACAAATATAGTTTCGATTAGGTAATAAACGTACTTACAAGAATCTAACAATAGTAGAGTAGAATTACAACCCACTAGAGTATTAGAGTAGAAATGTGTGATACTATAGTAAATACACTCTAATAGAGTAAAATTGCACTTTACTAGAGTACAATTTCACTTAAATACAGTAAAATTGCACTTTACTAGAGTACAATTTCACTTAATTAGAGTAAAATTGCACTTTACTAGAGTAAACTTTCACTTAAATACAGTAAAATTATACTTAAATACACTAAAATTACACTTAAATACACTAAAATTATACTTAAATACATTAAAATTACACTTAAATACACTAACATTACACTTAAATACACTAAAATTACACTTAAATACACTAAAATTACACTTAAATACACTAAAATTAAAATTTAATAAACTTTATGGCGAAGAAACTTGATGAAAGAGTTGAAGCTATATATCGTGGCAATCATCACCTTTTGCAGATGGGCATTTAACTTTATTGTCAAGTATCTAGGAAGTGAGATTTGTTCTTTAGTCAAGTGTGAATAGTGTCTTGCTGCGTGTCTTTGCACACCATCTCACAAATATAAACTAGCAACACCACGTGGACTAAACTTCGAGTCAACTTTCGGCGTCGGTATCTTTGCATATACCAAGGAGCCAAACATTGGTTTCTCCGGCGTAGGTGGAGGTACCTCAAACCGTTTCCACCAATCTACTGGACGTTGGTACTCAATAGCCTTCGATGGAGTCCAATTAATAATCCTTGCCGCTTCGTGACATTACACTTAATAGAGTACAATTGCACCTTAATAGAGTAAAATTACACTTGATTAGAGTACAATTACACTTAAATATAGTAAACTTACACTTAAATAGAGTAAAATTACACTTAAATAGAGTACAATTGCACCTTAATAGAGTAAACTTACACTTAAATAGAGTAAATTTGCACTTAATTAGAGTAAAATTACACTTAATAGAGTAAACTTGCACTTAATTAGAGTACAATTACACTTGAATATGTTTTATCTTTTTGTAAATTTATTTCCTTTTTTAAAAATTTCATTTCTTTATCAATTTAATTTTATAAATAACTATATTTATATTTTTTATCCTATAGGCTTACCAATTTTCTGTAATAAGACTTTAATGAACGATTTAGATTATACTTAATTGATAGAAATTTATATAAAACATTTTTATATAGAGATATATTTTATTTAGCTTGTTTTAATTCAAAAATTAATGAAATTCAAAAACTAATGTTAACTAAAAAAATATTTTTTACATATATTTAAACTAACCAATTTAATAACTAAATCTAAAATTGGAGCGTTTATAAATAGTCACGAAAGTGAATCTTTATTTTAAAATTGGTTTAAAAATTATTAAAATTAAATAAATCGATAGAAATATCTAATAAAACTTTAGAAGTTATATGGAAGGATTAAGTTTGTTAAATAATGTTAGTTTATCAAATATATAGATACTGTTAGATTCTTGTTGTAACGTCAAGTACCAAGCTGTCTTTATTCGTTGATGGATTCCCAATAAGTGGGGAGCCGAGTACCTTATATAGCTAGCCAGTGAACAACCAGAGTGGAGCAGGGTGGTTAAACGCCATGTCACGAGGTAAGGTGAATCGATGAGGCCAAGTCACGGGTTAAGGTGCCATGGACGAGTCAATAGCCATTGTATCAGGCAGAGAGCTTGCATAATATGCCCATAGGTAGATCCCTACCTATGATGGGTCTGACAGATACTATTTAAATTACTTAGGTTAAATTAATTAATAAAATAAAATATAATAGAATGAATATAAATATAAAATAAATAATAAAATATAATAATTGTCACAAGATTAAAAACTACTTTCAGAAAGCTTTATATAAAAGCCGGAAATTTTTATTAATATTATTCCTAAATTTAACTGTTGAATTGTCAACAAGTACCTGTTGAGCTTTACTACCCAAGCTCTTAATCTGGAACGATTATGTCATTGGTGCCCAATGGCATCATAACTTCAATTTTTATCTGTATCTAAACTATACTAAGAACTCTCATGATCACAACGTCGTCTCTTGTTTTTCTTGTCCCTCGCCCATAAGAATATTCACATCCATTCTTATATGCTCCATCTCTCTCTGTCGTCAAACTCTTGCCGACATTGTCTTTTCCCAGGACAATGGCCAGAGCTCAGACGAACACTAGACGCAAGCTAGACGAGAGCCCTAGAGAGGCTTAGTTCCCACTCCGCCTCTCTTCAACATTGCTCGACATTGCTTCATCTGCATACAGTCACTTGACCATGCCTACCCTCACGTGTACTGATGCCTCAAGTTCAACAGTACCTAGCATGCGCGGAGTCACAGTACTTCGTAGATGTGTTGCATACAAGCCAGTGATGCGCTACGTGCAGGCCTCCGGCAGGTGAAGGGTTTGCACCTGCCTTCGCGACACGTTTACAGACTTTGGTCTTGTAAGGTACAACTTGTTGGAACATGAGGAACCAGTACATCTCTGATGTACTGCATGTAAGCAGGACACATGAAACAGGGATATGCAGGAACAGGCGAGAGTGGACGACGTCCCGCGGAAAAAGGGAGACGACGTTGAGCTGAAGAGAGCACTGAGTATAACTTAGATATATAACCGTTCCAGTCTATGCGTTAGTAGATGACAAAGCGCAACAAAGGGAACGGAAGGGAAGCAAGGTCTTTTCTTATATGCCGGCTTCTAGTAAAAAACAAAAAAAAAAGAAAAATCCCAGGTTTTTTTTGGTATTATAGTGTTTTTCAAAACCATTCAAACCAGCGCGGCAAAACGATTCAAACCACACAAGCAAAAAGTTTCGTACCCCTTTGCACAGTCTTTCAAACCAAATGGCGTAATGTTCCACACCAACTTTTATTAGAATTCAATATTCTGAAATTTTAAATCTGGACAATTGCCACATATGGTACTACATTTGGGACAGAAGTCTTGCAGTATCAATCAAGGGTGAAAAACCGACGAAACTAAAACTGAATTGGTTTCCTTGTTATCCTATATGCAACAACTTGTTAGGGGTTATGTGTATTGGTTTGTTTAATTTTGCTAGTGTGGTTTGAATCGTTTTGCCGCACTGGTTTGAACCATTCTGTCGCGCTGGTCTGAATACTTTTGAAAAACACTGTATAGTGTTGGTTATTATAGTGAATATTTTTTCATGGCCACATTGGCGATATTTAGCTAGAACAGCAATTTTTTTTTCATTTATTTCCTCTTTTTGTTTTAGTATAGAAGCTCTCCCCCTCCCCAAAGCCAGATAGAAGTTCCCTTCTTTGATTTCAGTCACTGCTGCATTTGTAAAGAAGACATCGTGGGTGGGTCCTGTAGAAATCGTTCCACAATTTAAATTTGATATCATTTACTGTTACTGTTACTGTTACTGTTACTGTTACTGTTACTGTTACTGTTACTGTTACTGTTACTGTTACTGACTACTGACATACGTTTGATTATCTAAGATAGCAAAACTACATGACTATTTATATATGACTGTCTATATAGTATAAGGATAAAAGATATTTAAATCCTTAATACATAGTGCTTCTAACATTTCTATAAACCAAAGATGTAGACAACTCAGATTGACTCTCTAGTTTACATTTGTAGTAGTAATAATTATTGGGATTCTACTACTGGTACTAGTAAAATGGTTAGGCCATTGTTAGGATCGGACAGAGTAGGCTTCATGATACCTCTATAGGAAGGACCTGCCTACCGTGGATAACAGACCCACCATAGTATATAATTCTATGCTGTATGTCTCCCTACACTATTGACCACTCCATACCTTTATTGAACACTTTTACAAGTCTGATTACTCATAACTTACAAATTCAGGATTTCCGTTAGGTATCACTTTATTGATAAAACCAAAGTCTTAGTCCAGTCTTAGTCCAGTATTAGTCTAGTCTAATCTAGTCTTAGTCTATTCTTAGTCTAGTCTTAGTCTATTCTTATTCTAGTCTTAATCTAGTCTTATATGCTAGGTTTATAGTGGATTATACTGGAGAAATGGATTATACTGGAGAAATGGATTATACTGGGATATATCCAGTTTATAGTCTATTAATAGTATCGTGGTTTATGCAACCATTCCCAAGGCTCGCCTGTGCTCAATATAGCTCCAGTATGCCTCTTTGGTTCGATTTCTCCAGTAGTAGCCCGTCTTAATCATAAGCAAAAACGTGCTTATACAGAACAAACAGATAAAGGCTGCAGCAATAAAACACTTCTTCAAGCCCTGGTTTTCTATCCACGGAGTAATGCCATAACTCATAGCAAAACTCATGGTGTTCCGGATCACAATCACCGTGGCTAGCGCCTCACATGATACTTCATGGTAGCAGTCAATCACATAGGTCACAGCATTGACACAGCCAATGAGACATAAACCAGCCATGAGGCCTAGACCGAAAACAACCCCAAACCAGTGGATTCCATATGATGCCCCTACACCCCAAAGAATAAGCGAGCAGGGCCCTAGCACCGCATATACTGAAAGTGCCCATAAGCGATCCTCGGCCTGTGAGTTCCCCTTCCTCCGCTTGGCAAGCCGCACTTTCAACCAATCCGATACCCACCCTGCATAAAAATATATGAGCACAGCAAAAATACATGGAGACAAGTATGCCAAACCACACATGGCACTGGAGAAATTATAGGGTTCTCCACTCAAAACCAACGCTTCGGTGGCGTTCAACACTGTATACCAGAAAAGCGATGCTCCATAAAGGAATCCGGCCCATAACACCACGGGGAACCGTAACATATAGAATGGAGCCTTGAAGTACTCCCATAAAAGAAATTTGGTCTTGACACCGGAAGTCACAGAAAGTCGCTGTATCAAAGTCTTCACGGGAGCATATTCCACCACTTTGTCCTCGGAAATCAACGTGGCATAGTTGTTGAGTGCCATTTCCGGCAATACCTCGGCCCGCACACTAACAATAGCATTGACCTTTTGACCCAAGTCGCCATTTCCGACTCCACTATCCTTTTCGCTATCATCATTTGACCCTTCTCGGGTCAAGTCCTGCACCTGACCATTGCTGGTGATCACACCAATTGGATTTCCTTGCTCATCGTTATGAACCCGCAACCTTCTCTCATAATTAGTCTCCTCCATCAAAAAAAACAACACCACAAAACTAATGGAGCAAAAAATACACGACCAGAAAATCACCCATCGCCACCCACCTACAGCGAGGTCACGTGAGTTCTCATTGATGAACCCAGCAATCATGGGTGCCGCGTAGTTGGACCCAAAGAGTGAGCATGCGTAGATCCCCATATAAGTGGCTCTTTCGTGCTCAAAAAAAAGGTCAGAGATGGTAGCTTCAGGTAATGCCTCAATAGGTGCCACCGCACACCCTGCCAAAATCTTGGCGGCTATCCATTCGCCATTGGTAGTGATATATGGTTGCCACACATAGAGCATGGCACAGCTTAGCGTTGAAAGGAGGTACACCGGTCTCTTCCCAAACTGCATGGCCAATGGCTGCGATATCAAGCACCCCAACCCCAAAAATAGAAATGTATAGCCTGTTCCAGCATTAATATCCGCCACCGACATATGGACGCCAGGTGCCCCGGCGATATCCGGGATGATCAGGTAGATACACGAGCCCGGGATCCCGGTGGCAAACACGTACAACACCACACAGAACATGTGCACCATTTTGCGGCGATAAGTCCAGTTCAACGGGTCGTTGGGGTCATCAGAAGGTGTAGGAATAAGCACGATCTCCGAATGGTCCGAGTCAATGTCCACCAAGTGAGTACTTCCTGGCACCGCACTATAGTCAATCATAAAGAGAAGAAGTAGCAAGTAAAAAAGAAATGAACTAAAAATGAAGAGAGCCAGAAATAGGGGTAGTAAAAGAACCGAAAAAGAAAACTAAACTAAAACAGGAGTGAGGAGAAAAAGGGGGAGGAAATGAGGAGGAAATGAGAGGGGATGGAATAGGGACGGACGGGGACTTTATAGCTGGAGATAAGGAGGCCTTATCGCGGGGAGAACTGGATGCAGCATCATGGCTGCGAAATCTACCGCTTTAGGTAACCCGATTCCGCTTAGCGCACTCGAGATAACAGTGTTGAGGAAGTGTGCAGATAGATACGAGTATTGATGTGAAAGAGAATGCACTGACGGAACTGAAACAAGGATGAAACATGGATGAAACATGGATGAAACATGGATGAAACATGGATGAAACATGGATGAAACATAGGTGAAACTTGAACATCAGATTGATTGATTCTTCGACTGAATCTTTAAATGAAACGGAATTGAACGGAATTTGAGCGTATTGCATATAGGCTATCAATATCTGTTTGGAATTGTTGTATACACTTCCATAATCTGGAATAGTTATCACGTTAAGTTTCAACAAGCGTCTTAACTTTGGTACTTCAGTAACCAATTCTGTAGTTTCCATTCTATCTTTATCTATATTAAACTAGAGTGTCCTTGACTTGTTGTTCCAATTGATGCCGTTCAAATCTGGAGCGGGTCCCTCTCTATATATAGTCAGGTCTAGGACTCCAGCCCTAACCCACTCAGCCCATTGTCTTCTCCACACAATAGCCAATATTGGAAAAGTATTAGACAAGTGTCCTCGAGCCATCCACTGCCAACGTGTCTCTCTCGAGGACAATACCAATCATTGTTTCATCTGTATGCAGTAACGGGAACCTGCAGTACCCGCAGGTGAACTTGTTCCTCAAGTTCAACAATATCCCCGTCTCGTCGCAGTGTCCACCCACATTTACGAGAAACTTAGAGGCAGCACTCTTTGACGAGTCCATGAAAAAAAAGCCTCTTGCCTCTTCATTTGAGCAAGGTATCCTACTTATTGAAGAGAAAGGCACCGATTCATTATATCTTAAGTCGAACACGTGACCTACTTCAGTGATCGATTAGTTTGATTACTTGAATATAAGAATGATGTAGAGTACTCATAGCCTCATAATCACCGACTCCCATACCGAGAACTAACCGAACACGACTTATATACTCAGAAGTGATCTAACATTTGAACTACTATAGCAACTGTACTACCAACTCACTACAGCTCACTACAACTCACTACAACTCACTACAACTCACTACAACTCACTACAACTCACTACAACTCACTACAACTCACTACAACTCACTACAAAGACTGAGTAGGAGCTGAGTTAAAGTCCCTTAACAATAGTCATTGTATCAGGCAGAAAGGCTTTATAATACCTCCATATGTAGATCACTACCTATGACATCTAACAAGTAGGTGTTACATCCAAGATAGGTGGAATACAACCCATTTAGGTATTGAGCTCACGTGCCCAGTGAATCGGGAACCAATGCTACTACGCCCCTTTCGGGTTCACCGTTACTATGCCCCTTCGGTTACCTTCCGGCAGACTACTTAATGGCGGCCGATTCCTCTTGCTGAGGAATCATCAGCGAATATAGTTTCGAATAGTTAATTAACGTGCTTACAAGAATCTAACAGTATGGATATACAGTATTTTTCAAAACTATTCAAACCAGCACGACAAAATCTTCGAAAAGGGCCTCGGATTCACGACTTGTTACAACGATCAAATGCAGTGTCACGGCAACTGTAGTAGACACTACTAGAATCGGACATCGTAGGCTCCATATTGTATCTATAGGTAGTTTTCTACGTATTGTAGATCTAACACGAACGGTCTCAGCAATATAGGGGCCAATGGACGTAAACTTGGACCCAAATTATGCTGGTTCAACTTGTAACGATGGATTTAGAAATATGTGCTCAACGCTCAACCTTCCACATCGCTACAAAGCAAGTCCCCGTTTGAAGTGGACCTCGGCTACATCCCCTCGTCGCCATTACATTTAAATTTGCAGCTCTCACTTTTATTATTTGGTGTACTAATATAGTTGGTGTACTGGCCTAGAAATTGCGGCTCATTTAGGGGTGTACTGGTCTCTGCGGCTCATTTTGATGTACTGGTTTGGTGTACCGGTGTCGCGCGGCCAATCACGACCCAATGTTTTCTCGTTACCAAGGCAGCGGAAAAAAACCCCCACCACAGCATCTTCCCACCACACACTATCTTCAACCCCCTACATTATGGTCCCCCTCAGAAGTCTCCGTACTTTGAGCAGTAGCGCCAAATTGGCCAAGCCCGCCGTGGCCGCCCCCGTCACTCAATATTTGGCCACCGGTGGGTCCACCCAGGCAGTATGGCCCAAAGGGTTCAGACAAGCCCGCCCCAAGACCTGGGAAGAAAGCGGCGAGTCAGCATTGTCTAAGGCCACCAAATTTTTCTTCCTTAACGAAATCGCTCGTGGTATGTACATTTGCATGGAAATGTATTTCCGCTCTCCCTACACCATTTATTACCCTTTTGAAAAAGGTCCCATTTCACCGCGGTTTAGAGGTGAGCACGCTTTGCGCAGATACCCTAGTGGTGAGGAGCGGTGCATTGCGTGTAAGTTGTGCGAGGCCATTTGTCCTGCGCAGGCCATCACCATTGAGGCCGAGGAGCGTGTGGATGGGTCTAGAAGAACCTACAAGTACGACATTGACATGACCAAGTGTATCTACTGCGGGTACTGCCAGGAGTCGTGCCCCGTGGATGCAATTGTTGAGTCGCCCAACGTGGAGTATAGTACCGAGACCCGTGAGGAGCTATTGTACAATAAGGAGAAGTTGTTGGAGAATGGCGACAAGTGGGAGCAGGAGTTGCAGTACTGTATCGATGCTGATGCTCCGTACAGGTAACCGGCTAGTCGAAGCCAGACTAGCCAGCCTAACAAGCGACGCGAGGCTAGTCCAGAGAGAAGAGAAGATGCTAGTCGAAGCGACGCGAGGCTAGTCCAGAGAAAAGAGAAGAGGCTAAACGAGAGAGAAGAGACTAGGCTAGGCTAGAGAGAAGAAACTAGCCGAAGCGAAGTGAGGCTAGAAATATGGAGATAAGAGAGAGTCTCAGTGGAGTCTGATCTAATGAGACTGAATACTAGGTCTGGTCGGGATCAGAGAGCTAAGACTGACACGTCTGAGAAGTCTAATAGGTCAGAGATTCGAATCTTGAGAGGTCTCTCAACCAAAGAGTCAGGAGTCAAAGAGTTCTAAGACTTAAAAGGAGACTTTTTCAGAAGTCTGTACGGCCCATGAACTTAGGGTCGATCAGGGCCGAGACTCTGGAATTGGAGCTTAGAGTCAATTGAAGGTCTAATATGAACTGATACTAATGAATAGTGATTGAAGACCTGGATCTAAAGACAGACAAACTGAGACTGAGACTGAGACAAAATGGGTCGTTGATTACTCAACAACGACTCGGCATCGCATCAATAGGAACGGTCCTATGAGTGACCATTCAATCAATACACGTATACTAAAGAGCAAGCATGAAGCTTCAACATCACACAATACGAATCCTACAAATACCAGTATTTGAATAGGACGTTAGTTCATTGTTCTGTGATTTTGGAACACTAATCCCTCCTTTAATCCCTCCTTTAATCCTCCCTTTAATCCCTTCTTTAATCCCTTCTTTAATCCTCCCTTTAATTCCTCCTCCTTTAACCTCCTCCTTTAATCAGACAACCTTTAATCAGACCAAGCTGTAGTCAAAAGTAGTGCAACGAGTATACTGTTTCTTGTAATGTAGTGCATGGTACTGTCATAATGAGTACTGTCATGAGTACTACGATAACTATACTTACGGAGATAATGTGTAGTGTACTTACTGTTGTACAGTTACACTGTCATGCGGTTACACTACTACACTATTATACTACTACACTGTTATTGTTATGTTCTTTAATACATCTATACCTAACTTCTTATATTCGTTGATGGTTCCTCGAAAGAGGAATCGGAGTGGCTTATATACCTTTGAGAGAAACGTGGAACCGAAAAACTCTCCACCAGAACAATGGTAAGGATTGTTCTGGAATATTCGAAAGGAGCTATCGGAGCACTTCGTGCATAGATGGCCGAACGCCGTATCACCATTGTAACAATCCTGAGAGGCTTCATAATACCTTCATAGGCAGGGCCCTGCCCATGGTGGATCTAACAAGTAGTGTGTAATATGTAGTAAGTAGTGTGTAATATGTAGTAAGTAGTGTGTAATATGTAATCATCTTGTCTTGTGTCTTGTGTGAACGTTTTACTATAAATTCGAAGTTTATTAATAATATTGATATAGGCTTTAAATACATCAATAAAAAAATTATTAATACTTATCTAACACCCATAAAGTGGGCAGGTATCAAGCAAATGAGTGATAAACCTAAAAGTCAAATATGAGAGATTTATACAACTACGGGATTCGTTTCATTTAGTAATAAATATTCAAACAGAGGTTTCTGTTAGATTCTGGTTACGGCCAGTACTCTGTTTTGGGTGTTTTGTATGTTTATTCGCCGATGATTCCTCTTTGAGGGAACATCGCACGTTATATAGACTAGTCCGGCATAGAGGAATGGAGGTCGTATTGAAGGCCGAAGGCCTTCAACATCTGCTCGACCAGTGCAGGCCTTCAACATCTGCTCGACCAGTGCAGGCCTTCAACATCTGATCGACCAGTGCAGGCCTTCAACATCTGATCGACCAGTGCAGGCCTTCAACATCTGATCGACCAGTGCAGGCCTTCAACATCTACATGGGTAGTACACTGCCCATGGTGGGTCTAACAGTTTCATAGCAATAGATTCAAATTGAAGATTTAAAGGTTATTCTTTCTTTCATTCTTATAAATAATCAATGAAGGGAACCAGTAACTTTTTTTTCTAAGATATTTTAATACTAGAACAGCTAGTTCATTAAAAGTATGAAATAATTTAGACAGTCTACGATTAACATCTTTAAATTATTCTAATAATATAATTGATAGAAATTTATATAAAACATTTTTATATAATAACGATATATTTTATTTCGTTCTGCGCCCTCCATGGACACATACCGTTGTCATTACGTTGCTCCAAGAAGATCTTGATTCCAGCATGGATCAACTTGAGCTTCTGTTGCTCAATCTTCAACAACTCTGCAATGGTTGGGTGCATGTGATAGATCAGACGGCATGCTTCGCCAGTAGCATTTCTAACAAGCTGAGTTCCACGGGGGAATTTGTCGTTGACGTCGCTAATCGACTTTCGTAGGCTCTAAACATACTCATAGTCAATACTCATAGTCAATACCCATAGTCAATACTCATAGTCAATACCCATAGTCAATACTCATAGTCAATACCCATAGTCAATACTCATAGTCAATACTCATAGTCAATACCCATAGTCAATACTCATAGTCAATACTCATAGTCAATACCCATAGTCAATACTCATAGTCAATACTCATAGTCAATACCCATAGTCAATACTCATAGTCAATACTCATAGTCAATACCCATAGTCAATACTCATAGTCAATACTCATAGTCAATACCCATAGTCAATACTCATAGTCAATACTCATAGTCAATACCCATAGTCAATACTCATAGTCAATACTCATAGTCAATACCCATAGTCAATACTCATAGTCAATACTCATAGTCAATACCCATAGTCAATACTCATAGTCAATACTCATAGTCAATACCCATAGTCAATACTCATAGTCAATACTCATAGTCAATACCCATAGTCAATACTCATAGTCAATACTCATAGTCAATACCCATAGTCAATACTCATAGTCAATACTCATAGTCAATACCCATAGTCAATACTCATAGTCAATACTCATAGTTTTCTATTACGAATGTTTTTTACTCCATATTGGAGAAGTCTATACTCCAATGCTTTCATCTATACATTCAAGATATCCATATCTCCAATATCATACTTTATGTATCATACTTCATACTTTATATTGTATACTTCATTCATTATACTTCTGTTAGATCTACCTTCGGTAGTGCCCTAGCTATTTCAGTATTTTAAGCCTACGCTGTCTGATCCTATGGGCCATTCTTAGCGTCGCGAAACATGTAAACAAGATATATTACAATAGAGTAGTATGAAACAGCACTCCACACTCTAGCAATATAAACAGGCAGTTAGTATCGATTACGGCATATATTAGTATAAGTAAAAAGTAAGTAGTAAAGAGTAAGTAGTACGTAGTGTATAATATGTAGTAAAGAGTAAAGAGTAAGTAGTACGTAGTGTATAATATGTAGTAAAGAGTAAAGAGTAAGTAGTACGTAGTGTATAATATGTACTAAGCAGTATATAATATGTACTAAGCAGTATATAATATGTACTAAGCAGTATATAATATGTACTAAGCAGTATATAATATGTAGTACGTAGTAGGTAGGAAGAGGTCAGTTAGTCAGTTATTAATAAGTAGTCAATAGAAATTAGTTAGTAAGTAAGTATATTTAGCTTGCTTTAATTTAAAAATTAACCAAAAAAATATATCAGATTCTTATGTCGTCATGTGACCTGTGAACGATATTGAACGTCTTGGCACTCTTCTTATCAAATCTATTTCCTTTAGCCATTACTTGGTCATTGATGCTCATTGCTCTGAAGAGATGATGAGATGAGACGTCTACTACTACTACTACTACTGCTACTACTACTACTACTACTACTACTACTACTACTACTACTACTACTACTACTACTACTACTACTACTACTACTACTACTACTACTACACTGACTACATACTACTAACCACTGACTACTACTACTACTACTACTACTACTACTACTACTACTACTGACTACTACTACTACTACTGACTACTGACTACTAACTACTGACTACTAACCACTGACTACATACTACTAACCACTGACTACATACTACTAACCACTGACTACTGACTATATAACACTCCGTTGGATTCACCATAAGTCTTCTACCCATTCAGATATTAAGCCGATGTTATTTAAACCTAATACTGCCATTAAAGATCGTCACAAGTCATTCAAGAAAATCTATCCTCACCTATTGCTATTCTGTGTTTTCACCCACGTCTCCATGGAAAAGTATCAAGTAGACCAGATTCTGAGGAATCATTAGGGAATTAAGAGTGAAACTGAGTACATGATATCAAGAATCTAATACAAAAGTTTAAGCCTCATTTGAAATATTTTAAATATAATAACCAATCTATCATTATTAGGAAAGGTCATGAAGGATAAGTTTCTGATGGGATATATTAGCGATATTGGAGATATCAGATAAATATTAGATAGGTGGAGCTATTAAATAGGAAGATATTTAGACAGGTAGAGATTTAGACAGGTAGAGATTTAGACAGGTAGAGATTTAGACAGGAAGATCTATTAGACAGGAAGATCTATTAGACAGGAAGATCTATTAGACAGGAAGATCTATTAGACAGGAAGAGATATTGGAGAAATCAGGTAGAGCTATCAAACAGGTAGACATATCAGACGCTAAGAAAATGGATGGGTTTTACAATTAAACCATTAAGACATACTAAAAAAATTAATCCGCTTTCCTTGTATACTTCTACAGGTTCTTACAAGAAAGCAAATGGCCTGATAAGGTCCTGAATAGTGGCTATAGAGAAGGGTAAACATAGAAATGGAATTTGGGAGTGCTACAAAAATAGTAATTATAGAATACAGTGATTGACGAGATAATGAGTGATTTTAATATAAAAGAAATTAGAGTAATTATAGAGGAGTTACGGTGATTATAGAGGTGAGGTTTATAAAGGAGGGTGCTTACACCCGTGCACCAGACAACCTCAGTAGAAAACTGCTCAACGCAAAGCATGGATTTTTCGGTTTAAATTTGATGAAAATGGGTTGGTTGAGGTGCTGGAATTCCGGAAATCACAGTAGTTAAATTTGGAGTGTAATATTCTTCAATGTGTGCTGTTTGAGAGTCACCTAGCTAATGAGTTCCGGTGGCGGGTGATTTCCGGCCACCAATACCCTCGGATATCTTAAGCGCGGTGTACGGGTTTCATGTCTCGGGGCTCATAATCACTCATCTAGACACCTCGGAACAAGCAATCCATGTGACATTATCCATACTTGTACTGTTTTCTTAGTGTAATTTACTGTGACTTAGAAGCTAGCTGGCTGGCTGGATGGATGGAGACGGGCTGGTTAAAGTGTAATACTTTTTTTTAAAACTCTATCACGTGACCACACCCGTACACCATAATCATCTCAAAGCGCAGTACCAACCTTCTCAATGCATCTTTTCGCGTAACTCCTGCGACTTTCGGGGTTCCACGGATATGCACACCAGTTCCATAAAAAGAAACCACAGAACAATCTGGCGGCAATACCCTAGTCTCATGCAGCAGTTCTTGCAGCGGGCAGCTCCATTGCGGTCAAGTCGTAGCCAGAGGCACGGGTGGGGGAGGCCCCTCGCGTAAGTGCTTCAGACGCAAGTAATAAGCTTAAGCTATTTATGGTATGCACAGAGAAAAGCGCGGTTGCAGCACCGCCTCTTGTCAAGGCAGCAGCTGCATGCTATTGAACGACAGGGGGAAGGTCGGCAGCAGTGGGGGAGGCAGGGGTGTTTCATGACTGCACACACGCGCTTGTTTCATGTGTGTTTCATGTGCGTTCCAGGTGGGTGCGGAAGGCGAACGTTTCACCCCCGTATCCAGGGCCAGTAAATGAGCTAAAAGCCCAAAGCGAACTAGACCACTTACATTCTATTAGCATAAAAATCACTAGTCTCCTGTTCCGGCTTTTTGTGGTTCTTTTGGTACCCATATTGTGCAGCTTATGTGGTGCCTTCACCATATATACAACTTTGTATCCTGCACACAGACCCGCGCGTCTTTCAGATCTGGCGCTCCACTTCTTGTACCTTTTTTTACCGCGCTCCATCCTCCACAGTCCAGGCCAACTACTCTCTACCCGCGCTACTCTGCTTTTACAACCACCATTACTAAGCGCCCTATGGCCCTGCGCACAAACCACGTCCTTCCTGCCTTTTGCCCTTTCTAAGCATAGCGCCTTCTACTACCTGATCATTTGTCCGCCGGCTCTTGCCCTTACCGCCTCGGACTCCTCGTGCCTTCTCCGTCCTCTCCAGAGACGTGACTCCCCAAGAATACTGCCACTTCCAGTGCCGGAACACTTTGGTCCGGACCTTCATTGTATCAGCGGCTCTTAGACTATCTACTACTCGAAATCTCGGCCGAAATCCGTGGCTTCTCGGTGACTTGGCCCCCTTAGACCTTATTGGTGCTGTATTACCCCTGAGCCAGAAGCTACTACACGCTCCGTGCTGACAATCACGTCTCCACAAACACATCCACTTAAAAGAGGGGCGTTTCTTCAGTACCTTCCGAAAAACTGACTCCTTCAACATCCTCCCAAAATCCATATCCTCCATCCATATCCCTCCATACAGAACCATCCAGCTTCTGCCACGATGGACTCCGATGTATACGCCTTGGGGGCGCCCAACGGCCACTCCCACTATAAGGCGCCCAGTGCATTTTACGAGCCGCCTCCGGCTACTCCTGCTGGCCACGGCCTGATGAACTACTCCCCAAGACACCTGCACAAGCCGGCGTCGCTTCTGAACTCCCGAAATATCCACATGAAACACCTCTCCTTGAACATCAGCCCCACCAACATCTCCACGCTGCCGGCAAAGAAAACAAAACCTCCTGCACTTGCCATTCCCCCCTCGGAGGTGACCCCCACGAGGCCTTGCAGAGTGGAGGGAATCCAGGACAGAGACGGAGGTCTAGAAGAGAAAAATGGATCCGATAAGTCGAGGGGGAAAGACTCGGATTTTACCCAGAATTTCAAGGATTTCCGCAATGCCAGAACCGGTGATTCTAAAAACTACAGAACCACTAGTGATTCTAGAACAAGTGATTTTGCCAGTGATTTCCCCCACGACTTTGCCAGCGACTTTTCCAGGAACTTTAGCCGTGGAAACTCCACCAGTGGTGACTCTACAAAAGGAGCCATGCTGCCGCCTGCTCTACCGCCTTGGAGAGCCACGATCGGAAAAGGCCACGACCGGCTCCAGAGCCCCTTTGGCCCCAGCTCCTTGAGGTACACGCCCGAAACCTCGGTCGCCGAGCGGCTTGGCGCCGTGGATTTGATCGATGACTCCGAAATCTCCAAGCCGGGCATTTTCCCCGAGGACCACTTGAACGGCGCCACATACTCCAAGCGCCATTTGTCAGAGCCAAGTCTGGGCGCGGTGAGCCAGCATTTGAACTATAAGGTGGAGAAAAACCCGCCCAAGCCATTATCCGGGCTGCCGTCCAAATCCGTGCATTCAGATTCGTCCCGCCACGAAAGCTACACATTCACCATTCCCGAGGAACTCCAGGAGAGTCTGATGGTGTATGCATATCCCGAGGGCCCTGCCAATGCGCTCAATCTGACGCTATATCTCTTCTCGGACCCCCACACGTCCGACTTCAAGATCGACATCAACGACTATGACTTGGTGGTCAACGTGGCCAAGGAGTGTGTGGATCTTTCCAGCTCATTCGACTCAGAAAACGGCCGCAAGAAGTACCTCTGGGTGCCGTGGTCCCACACCTCCAAGATCCTGCAGGACTTGCCAGAGATCACCAAGCTAATAGCGGCCATGGACCAGCCGGGCAAAAAGATCTTGGTGCATTGCCAGTGTGGCGTGCTGCGCCTGGCGTGTGTAGTGGTGGCATACTTCATGACGAAGTTTGGGCTTTCGGTGAATGAGGCCTATGAGCTCTTGAAATCCGGAACTCGCAACTCGCCTCATTCTTTCGTGCAACAGGTCAGTGGCCTGGGCAACGTGGTGGAGGCCTGTGACCGTATTTGCCCGAACATGAGCTTGATCTTTGAGTTAATGGATTTTGGCGAAAAGCTCAAGGAAAACGAACTGTCCAGTTGATGAGTGATGACTTCAAGAATATGATTTCAAGAATGTTAGAGAATGTTGGATCAAGAATTAGATTTCAAGAATTAGATTCTAAAGGTATTCAGAAGTCAAGAATTTGAGAATTCAAGCATATTCGGGATTCTGAATCAAGAATATTGATTCTAAGAGTATTCAGAATATCGTGGAATTCAAATAGTACTTTATTGGTCAATGAGAGACTGGCTGCTCAATGAAAGATTTACTGCTCAATGAGAGTGACAGGTCAATGAAAAATTAACGACTGAATGAGTTTCACTGGCCTGGAGATATTACAATCGGTGAGATTTCATTTATGGAATTGAGAGGTTTACTGATCAGTAAATCCGGGACATTGGGATCAGAGTCAATGAAATCATGCAGATGATAATACAGGAGCGTTAAATGCGGGGATAAAAAGAGGTCCGATAATATTCCGGTTCATTCAGTTGAATCAAGTCATTGGATATCTCGGTGGTTATCTCTGTGAATGTCTCACTGGATCTCTCTGTGGATATATCAGTGAATGTCTCAGTGGATGTCTCAGTGGATGTCTCAATGAATTTTTCAATGGACACAGCTCAGGAAAGCAGCTCAGTAAATAGAATCTCAGATCAATGAATACAGGTCAATGAATAGTTCAGTGAATATTCACTGAATAGTACAGGAGTGAATTCAGGAGTGAAACAGGCTCGCTGTATAAGAAGCTTTTCTGACTAATTCCATTTTTAACCAAACATTCTCTAAGGTCCAAAAGGGTAAGTTTAGTTACATTATCATTCCAAGCACTCGTCAATACGCTAGAGCAGGGCTCAAAACGCACCATAGAACAGTGAGCAAAAAAACAAGACTGGACTGGCAGTGTTATATGCAGTCCATACCGTACAATAAAAACAAAAAACCCCAACACCTCTAACTAACCATAAAACAACTCACCATGACTTAAATAATAATATTTCAAAATATGGTGGTGGTGGTGGATGACTAAAATGAGGAGGATGTGCCATGTGGGTTATATGCAGTACGTCAGCGAAAATTCGCACAAGCCAGGCTAACTCCACAATCCAGTACACGTAAACCAGCACCAAGGCCAACAAACCATTGCTATCACACGAGCTACTTAAACCAAATACCGAATTGAAACAAATCATCTGCAAGTGACCGTGCTATATACAGGAGAATCCCATCGGTACTGCAGACAATACCAACCACCGAGCCAAGAACCAAACCAAAGACAGACCCAAAGCTAAAGACAGACAGTCAGGACAGCTACAATACAGAAATACGCCAGGTATAGGAAAATATCAGTACTACCAAAGAAGGGATTAGTTGCTATTATACTGGTTACAGTACTAGGTACAGGAAAAGTGTCTATTGTCAAGTAGTGGAAAAGATAATATAATCTACTTGTCGTCCTGCATATAATACCAACCCCCCGATGTACGACCGGCATTTATCCGGAAGCAGAAGTGGAAGTGGGGGAGATAGGAATGATAGGAGTGACAGGAGTGGGGGAGATAGGAGTGGGGGGAATGATCGGAATGACAGAGGAGATGATTACTACAACCGGTACCAGGGCAAGAGGTACGGAGGTGGGTACAAGGACCAGAACGGGTCGTATAGGCGGAATGACGGCCATGATTACTACAATTTTCGAGGGTCTGGGTCCGGGCCTCGTCGTCGCCAACCCAATCTGTATGACCTGTACCAAGGAAGCAAGTACCGGCCCGGAAAAAAGTATGAGGGATCGTGGAGACGGGAGAAGGATTTTGAACGCAGGCCAGACCCTCGTAAAGACAGCACACAGCTCTTGGACGAGCGCAGGCTGACCAGTCGAAAGTACGATAGAGACATGGCCAAACCAAAGTCATATGCACGTCCTGTAACGCCCCAGAAAGGAAAGCCAAAGGAGAAAGAGGGAAGAGAAGGGCCTAAAGAGTTGAAAGTGGTGCCTAAGGAGCCGAAAGTGGAGCTTAAAGAGAAGGAGAATGAACTTAAGCAGAAGCAACTGAAGGATAAGGATGTGAAGGATGGAAAAGATGATCCGAAGGAGGAACTCAAGGAGAAGGAACTTAAGGAGAAGGAACTTAAGGAGAAGGAACTTAAGGAGAAAGAACTTAAGGAGAAGGAACTTAAGGAGAAAGAGCTTAAGGAGAAAGAGCTTAAGGATAAGGAACTCAAGGAGAAAGAGCTTAAGGATAAGGAACTCAAGGAGAAGGAACTCAAGGAAAAAGAACTCAAGGAAAAAGAACTCAAGGAAAAAGAACTCAAAGAAAAAGAGAGTCACGTGGAGCTGGCTTCACGTGTGGAACCCAATGAAAATCTCAAGCAAGAGGACCTTCTACCTAAACCGAAAGCTAGCTCTGAAGAGAAGGAGTCTTCGGAGATAAGACATGAAAGGGAGAAAGAAGTGAAGGAGGAGAAGGAAGAGGGCCGGAGGGAAATGTTTGAACGTCCTAGCTCGCCTGTCCAAAGAGTTACTCCCAGAAAAGGCGCTAGTGGATCGGAGCTGGACTCTACTTCCAACATCGCAGATTCTTCCGTGCTTTCTCCCATTGGAAACGCTACCACCGACGACTTTATCCGGAACATGGACCCCCAAATCCCTCATAAAATGGACATCAAATCGATGAACGTCAAAGCCATGGATATTTCTCAGGATATTTCACTAGACGTCAAAACAATGGACTCTCCTAAGCTTCTGGACTCAAAGGTTCTGGACTCGAAGGTGTTGGACTCTCCAAAGGTACTGGACTCAAATGTTCTGGACTCAAAGGTGTTGGACTCTCCAAAGGTACTGGATGACGAACTTTCGGAGGCCGAAACCGTCATCAATGAGACTCCCTATTCCATGGACCAGTCCAAGAGTTTCTTGCGAAAAAGAGGGCCTGACCAGGAGAGGAGACGTCTCAAACGGAACATAGTGATTTCTGACTCCGAAACTTCCGAATCTGAAAACGAAGGAGAAAAGCAAGAAGAGGTTGGGGCCGAAAAAGTGGCCGTAAAGTCGGAAATTGGGTCTGAAACAGACAAATCTGAGAGTGAAGAGAATAATCGGACCCATGAAAAAAAGCCAAGGCTGGCCAAAACTTACAAGATCAAACGGGACTCCACTGGCCGTTCCCAATTGCAAAGAGCATGCAAAAAAGGCAATTTGGCCGAGGTCAGAGACCTTCTCCAAAAAGGAGCAAACCCCAACGAAAGCGATTTCGGAGGCTTTACGTGTCTCCATGAAGCAGCACTAGCAGGCCACACGGAAATCGTCAAGTTCCTCATTTCCAACGGTGCTGATGTCAACAAACAAGCACTTGAAGTGGGGGATTTCGAGACCCCATTGATGGATGCGGCTGAAAACAAGCATACCGATACGGTAAGTGCACTTCTTGAAAACGGAGCCGATCCCAATATCTGCAACATCGACGGCTACTCCACGCTCACCAAGCTCCTCCTTCTCAAAGAGGAAGACGACGAGTATGAGGAGATCATCGATTTGCTTAAGGATTTCTCGCCCAATAAGGCACCTCTGCCCCGTAAAGTGATGGAGGACCCTACGGAGAGCTACTTCTCTGATTTGGCCAAGAAAAAGTCCAATCCGTTGATCTACAAGTATGCGGCTCAAGGCCTCAAGGAGTCTGCAGCAGAGGATTTTGTCACCAACGCATTTACGCTCCTGAAGATGCCAGACATCCTTAACCTTGCGGCCCGAAACGGACACGTGGAGCTCGTGGATATCTTACTAGGGCTTAACCCGGGCTCGTTTGATATCAACCAGAAGAACTCTGTTGGGGTCAATGCGCTCTTGGCTTCCGTGGGCAGGGGAGTGTATGATGTGACACGGTTTCTCTTATCCAAGGGAGCCGATCCGAACATCAAACGGGACCAGGATGGAATGAGCCCGGTGGAAATTGCCAAGCATTCTTTGCATTATGATCCACGGGAAGTTTTGCTTCTCGAGCAGAAAATGAACGAACAGACACTGGAAAGTGGAAAGAGTCTGGTGAAGCAGAATAGTCCAGTGGAGAGTGAAGGAGAGAGACACGATGAGCCTGATGACTCTCCAGTGAGAAAGAGACCTTTTTCGGGTCACTCTGGGCCTCCAGCCAAGAGAAGAGACTTGGAAAAGGCGGAGACTGAGGAGAAAAAGGTAGAGAGGTCTGAGGAAAAGAAGTCTGACGAGAAGAAGTGTGACGAGAAGAAGTCTGAGGAAAAGAAGAATGAAGATCGGAAAGTGTCTGATGAAAAGAAGGTGGAGGATAAAGGTGAAAAGGTCAAGGAGAGCCCTGAAGAAGTGGCCGCTGCTGCTGCTTTACACAAGGCACAAGAGGAGCAACGGATCAAAGCAGCAGAACAGGCCAAAATGTGGCAGGAGAAGGTGCAGGCCAAGAAAAAGGCCCGCAAAGAAATGTTTCTCCAGGCCGAAAAAGAAAAAGAAAGACGGAGGAAAGTGGAGGAAGAAAAACGGCTTGAGCAGCTCCGTCAGCAGGAAATCGAGCAGCAGAATCAAAAGGCCAAAGAAGCCGAACAAGCTCGCATTGCTGCAGCTCAAATCCAGGCCAAAAAACATGCGCTTGAAATCGAGTGTATCATTAATGAGTACCCCATTGGACTTCGGGAGTTTGTGTGTGGCCAAGAGAAGCCGTTGGGGGAGAACCACTGGCTTGTATACACTCCGCTCTATGTGTTTGAAGTCAACGGCAAGAAGTGTGTGGTGGATCTCCAGGTGTCGTTGCTTCTTTCCCAAGCGGTTTCGGAGATGACATGGACAGCCTCTATTTTGGTGGACGAAGTTAGTGACGAGGCCAAAAAAGGCCTTTGGGTCTTATTCTTCGAGATGGTGGGTGTCAGTCACAATGGGCACGTAGAGAAAAACGGACTTGCCAAGTTCTGCAAGCTCCAGCTCCATTATGTGGAGCTCGAGGCCACTGCTCTCTACATCAAGGACCATTTTCCTGTGGTCTACGAACGGGTTTGGAGTGCAGACATGCTTACAGAAGTTGAGATGCAACAGACAAAGGAGAATAACGATTCAAATGAAACTAAGGAAATTAGGGAGATAGAGACTCACGTGGGCTTTCTACCTCCCAGGTTGCAGCGGAGGGTGGACATCGTACGTACGGTCCAGGCTGCCAATACTCCATTGTGGTGATTGAATGTCACTAATTGAGGCCTGTATTTGGACAGCTATCAAACTTCTGGAGCATCCACCAAACTTCTGGAGGATCTACCAATCTACAGGGAGATTTCGTCATTGGTCATCATTGGTCTATGGTCTTTCCATGGTTTTTCTATGACCTCGTTGGAACTGTCTCTAATGTTCGTGGACTAATCCAAACAATTATAGAGACAGCTACCTAACTGATAAGAAAGACATCTTATTTGGCCTGGGTGCAATACCGGCGGTATCATCATTGGTCCTTTGTTTCCAGGTGTACGATCTCTTGGTCTCTTGATGTGAATGGTCTGTCTTTTTGTCTGTCTTTGTCGATGTCGTTTGGTCTATGTCATTGTCTATGACTATTTGTTCCCTTGTCTTTTGGACCCATTAAAGAGACCTAACCTTGCCGTCGGTCCTGGTCACCACAGCTTTACAATCAGTCTCTAAATTGACTTCATCTCGTTGGCTCCATTGATTGGTTCATTGATCTCCGCGTGCTTCTTCATTGATTGATCATTGAATTCTCCAACGGACAAGATCTTTTGGAACACTATCCACAAATCCTATGGAATATCTTCAATCTACCATGGGAAAACTGGATATCTTAGCAATGTCTACCATTGGAACTGACTTCCTGGAATTGAGGAATCATGGAATTGGGGAGCTTGGAACTAATGAACTGGTTTGGGACTGATGAACTGGTTTGGAGAGGTCTATCATAAACCTACTAAGGGGTATTTCGACGTCTTGCCTTAACTTGTCTAGTGTCTTCCATTGGGATATCTGGACTTATCTGGACTTATCTGAACTTATGGACTGTTCTATGGAGGATGTAATTGATCCTCTGGAAAACCCACAATGATATCTTCTAGTTTATCATGGACCTTGTCAGTGTGAGAGACGCATTGTCTTCCATGATCCCACTACCTTCCATGATGTTCTATTGTCTCGTTGGGCCTCAATTACTACAAGTACTCATGAACATCCCAACGTTTGAATCTTCAGAGCTACTGTGATGAGCATTTCACCTTGATGTGTGCTCGAGTTTTTCTGGGAGTCTTTCTGGTCGTGGTCTTTCCTATCGTCAATTCTGGTTCTTTCATCTCCAGACCTTCAGACCACATCTCCTTCTGGTCCGAAAATTGGCCTGTTCCGAAATTAGTCTGTTTCAACAAAGCATTCTGTTCCAACAAAGCAGTCTGTCCCAACAAAGCAGTCTGTTCTAGTCTGTTCCAAAGACACCAGAAGACCCAAACCTTCGTGTTGGAGAAATCTACCATCCTCTCAGTCTCTTTTCCAACACATCTCCATTGAAAGAGGATCCATTGACAGAGGATCCATTGACAAGACAATCATGAGATTATGTTTTATTGAAAGAGGGTCTATTGAAGCTGATCCTCTGAAAATAATCTCCATGATCTCTATGACAAGGATAATCTCGGAAAGACATTATGGTGAAGTTTTGAAGTGCCAATGTCTGTTCCTCTATTGGTGGGTTCTACCATTATACATTATGACTAAACCAGTCCATGACTCTGTCCCAAATCTGTCCCTTTCCTTTTCCAAATCTATTCCAAATCCATCCAAAATCCCCAATCTGTCCCAAATTCAGCCTACTCAGTCCTTAGTTCAGTCAGTCCTTTGGTTCAGTTAGTCCTTTGGTTCAGTTAGTCCTTTGGTTCAGTCAGCTACCTTGTTCCAGTCTAGGTCACGTGCTAAGCTACTGATAGCTACTGATAATTAATGGCTATTGATGGCTTGTATAATGATATCCTCTTACTCATTTAATGTACTATTAGTAAGTAAATATATGTGAATATGGCACTAGTCTGATTTTAATGGTTGACTGTAGTTTGTATATTGTGTCATGAGCCCGTACACATAATTTGCGTTATGAGCCCGCACCCATCTTTCGCGTTATGAGCCCGCGCCTTTACTATATGGACCCGCAAATGAGCATCGCGATGCTAACTCTTACAAAGTATCATGGAATACAAGGTGTATGTTTCACCACCATTAAATAAGTGCAGATGGTATTTCCTATTTGGGAAGTGATCTATCCTAATCCGGACCCCTGTTTCCCAATTAGGAAAAATCCTTCCCAATCTGGACATTGGCCCTGCCCCTTCTCCCGGCCTATACTAACCCCAGAGTGTCAAGATCGACTCTATATGAGTCTGAAGAAGAGCCCAGCGATGGCGAGGTGTATTTGCCAGCATTTGAGTTTGAAGAGGTGGAAATTCCCGTTCAAAATGACCAAAATTCGGCGGAAAAGGTCCAAAATTCACTGTTTCTGGCCCAAAAAGTCTCCCTGGAGGCGGAAAATTCCCAGGATGAAGGCTTTGAGTTCCGTCTTTTCGCCGGGCCTTCGCCAGAGGTGAAAATCTCGCTCCGAGACGATGCGGATGATGAAAAAATCGTCAATGAACGGCCCCAAGACTACTATTTTCTGCACTACTCCAGTACTCAAGAGGCCCAGTTCGCTGCATCGGCCGTAGACTTCACCCGGGCGGAGTTTGCCGGATTAGTCGATTTCTCTGCTCTAAAAAACTACTTTTCGGGTGATTTCACCATCAGTGTGGTGCCTGAAACTATGAATACTAAGAAAGTACTCGATTGTACTGCATATAACGCCAAAATCGACCTTGACCAAAAACGTCACCGTCGGCGTCGTGAGGGAAAGAAAAAGCGGGATGTTAAGGTGGCTTGCCGAGAAAGAAGGCAACAGAGGGAAAAAGAAGCCAAACGTTTACAGAAGGAGGAGAAGAAGCGGCTATATGCAGGCACTTCATGGAAGACTAAAAAAAAGGCCAAGCCAAAGCCCAAAGCAGCACCAGCACCAGCACCTTCCAAGCCCAAATACAGGACGGAGTAATTGGTTGTGGAATTTATGGAGTTGCTGTTTATGCAGGAGTCTTGAAATAACTGGAAGTGGACTACGATGCAGGAGAATCATCAAGTCAAGGTCTTCAGAGGAAATTTTTTCTACGTGAAAACATTGATTTCTACGAATTTCTGAGTTTCTGCGCTTTTTGAATTTCTGAGTTTCTGAGTTTTCAAGTTCTCCTGCTTCAAGATCTCCGTGAGGTCAATACTCTTGGCTGCCTCCAACTCACGGAGTTTGTCCTGAAACTCTTGTTGCTGTTCTTCTCGGGCCTTCTTTCTGGCTTCCACACGGACTAGTCTGTCCTACTCCTCATGGAACTTTATTGCCTTTTTCTTTCTCTCCACTTTCCGCTTGTGGAATCCAGTCAAGATCCTTAAGTTCTTTAAGTTCTTTAAGTTTCTTGAGTTTCTTGAGTTCCCGGTTTGTCTGGTGTTGTCTGTTTTTTCTGGTTTTTCTGGTTCTGTCTGGTTTCCAAGTGTGGTAATCTCAGGACCATTACCAGGTTATAAACAAATATTACTGTGCCAGTTACAATTCTGAAAATCCTAAGACTTCTGCTTCTGCTTCTGCTTCTGCTTCTGCTTCTGCTTCTGCTTCTATTCTGGTTCAGACTCTAATCCTGCTTGCCATTTGGATTCTGATTGGGATTAAAATGTTGCTCAACTACTACAAGAACAGCTTGAAAATGCTTCAGATCTGGACCGTATGATGGAGCATCTTACAATAGAAAATGAGGAGTTGCAAAATACTATGAAGGAGATTACACAATCTGAGGAGGAATTCTCTAAGTTGCATCAGCAGGAAAAATTCATTGGAGACAGTCAGTTTGAAGTTGAAGACAAATTGAAGCACGAAATCGAGTTGTTATTAAAGGAAGCCCATCAGAACAAGCTAGAGATTCAGCGTTTACATTCGATTCATGAGAAGCTATCTGCAGATTCTAAGACAGTACATCAGAGCTTTCTGGAAATTAATGATAATTATTGGGATTGTCTAATTGGAATTGTCTAATTGGCTTTGTCTAATTGGAATTGCCTAATTGGATGGTTTAATTGGATTTGTCTAATCGTCTATGTGAAAGTCCAATTATGATGAGATTATCTAATTGTGATTGTCTAATTATGATTGTCTAATTGTGATTGTCTAATTGTGATTGTCTAATTGTGATTGTCTAATTGTGATTGTCTAATTGTGATTGTCTAATTGTGATTGTCTACCGTGATTGTCTACCGTGATTGTCTACCGTGATTGTCTACCGTGATTACCACCATAAAAATCACTACCCGATACCATGTGGGAACCAATAGGCAAGCATTGGAGAATCAAGGTGGTGGTGGTAGAACCCAAAGCCAATGCAGTGGCATACTTGGCCTGTTCTAACTCTCAAGTGGCCACGATCTGCTCGAAGTTATCTCTGTTGGGGTATTTTCTGATTCTCATGGTCTAGTCATCCAATTGTGACTGTCTGTGATTGTCTGTGATTGTCTGTGATTAGAAGACTTCGAAACGAGTCGACAGACGACCTTCAGTTTCTACACCAATGATAATTATGGTGCTAACATATGTTGACATGACCGGGATTTCGTTGAAAAACGCCGACTTGAATGCAGCCAAGTCGTTGGCCAAGTCGTTCGAGGCCAACTATCCCGAGAGTGACACTGCCATGTGGATCCACAAGCCCTACGGACTTTCAATGTGGTTTAGAAGATCATCAAGGGCTGGTTGAGCGGTGAAATGGTTATTCTTGGGACCAGACGGCGTAGGCTACCTCTATGAGTAGAGTTTTGCCTATAATGGATATAATGGATCTAGCATCCTCAGGTCAACATTCAAAAACAGCAATACCAGATTTCTTTAGTCTGTGTCTTTTCTAGTTGGGGATGGTTGATGGTTCCAGGAAAAAATGGCTCTGTACAGTAACGGAGGCCTACATACCCCAACACTGATACTGACTTTTCTTCAGTTCCAGCATGACACTTTATTCGGATGGTAATTCTGATATGACCACAGTTGATGTTGTTTATTCTGGGACTACTAAATTGTCCAGTCTGAATTGTCCAGTCTGAATTGTCCAGTCTGAATTGTCCAATCTGAATTGTCATTGTCCAGTCTGGGACCACTGTTGGAAGTCTATTTTGATGGGACTAATATGTGGGAGTGCACTGCCCATAAAGACCGTCGATCAATTTGCTAACTATTAACTGAGATAGAATTGGAGTTGAAATCTCCAATCCCGAATCTTATTATTATACTAGTCGACATTTTATATTCAAGACTACCCTATTCACTAATAGATTAGTAGGTTAGTACAGTATATAGCGAGTTCCTGCATATAACACGTTCAATTTCACTATAGACACTTCAGATATGCTCTGACCTTAATCTACCATGGTCATTTAAAGAAATCTAGAACTACCAACCTTGGTATATATACACTCTAACCCAATTTCTACCAGCTGTATATATATATCCGTTTCTCCTGCATATAATCTATATATGCCTGCATATAGTCGACCCGCACTTAATGAACAGGAAACTCAAAACCTATTCACCATTACCATCTACAGCATGACCGAAGTGGAGGAATTTGAGGCGTTTCTAGAGCCCACTTTCGCAGCCGTTCCCTTTGCTTCGGCTCTTCTTCAGGCAACAAATGTCGTGGAAGACGCAGAACTCGATGTTCAGACAGCTCTAAAGAAACTCCATTTCGATGCAGCAGAGTGTGATAAGCGTATAGAAGCACTCACATCCACACACCACGGAGAACTTCTCCAGAACCTCTTTTCAGGCGAACGGGTCAATTCAGATCTCGAGCACGTGATCATGCCTTCTAACAAAAGACTCCAATCCACTTATAAGAGAATTGACGATGAAGTGGTGCAGCCGTATGAGGCCGCAGTACGTATGAATAGTGCTTTTCTGAGGGTTCACCAGACGTTACAGTTGTTAAGGGGGTGTTCATTTTTTGGTTTGTTTGTTCAGCAATTGAATGAGCAAATTGAAATGCATGGGAAAAATCTGGAGCCGGAAGGAGATGTCGTGGTGAAAATGGCTCGTCTTTATAAAAAGTTGTTACTGTTCTATCCTGCAGATAACACGGAACTTTCCAATCAACCTGAATCCAAATCCAGTGGAGAAAAAAAAGAGATTGAACCAGGAAATGGAATCCATGGGCTGAACGGAATTGATGGAATTGATGCTAGAAATGGACATGACTCTGAGGAGGGTGGGTTCGTGGAGGTGCTTAGGCCCGTACGCCTTGTGCAGGACTACCGACCCCAACTCATACAGAAACTCAGTCTTTTCTGTAACCAATTATCTACCAGCATCTCACATGACTTGGGCCATCATAATTCGTTTGTGGGCTCCAATAAGCTGCTCCAATGCAATTTGGCCGCGTTCCAGCTCTTGCACCCAACAGACTTTTTGTCGTTCATGGAACTGGCAGCTATAGCCAAATCTATCCAGGTTTCACTTACGTCCTTAACAAGGGCTCTTCAGTCGCCTCGGATCTTGGTATCGACGTTCAAGGATGTGGCGCAGGCGCTGTCCACTTTTTTGCTGAAGATGTCGGAGGTATTGGCAGTGCACGAGCTTTCTGACCATTCGCCTCGCTCGCTCTTGGACATTTTGGAGCAGTCGCTTGGCTCGCTGCTTGAGGATGTGTTTTATGAACGGTTGGCTCAAAAATTCAAGAAGTCCTTGGCGGTGACCTTGGCTCGTGGTGGGCCTATAGCCCGAAACTTGCGTGCACAGTATGAGGCCATTTCTGAAGCGGTGGGATCGACGTTGGAGGGACCTGCGAGGGCTCATTTTCAGGACTCCATTCGGGTCATCGAGTCATAGTCCAGTCACTGTTCGTTACTGTTCGTTACTGTTCGTCAATGTCTATGTCTTTACTCAAGATAGTCATGAACTAGGGATAGACACGCAGACAGATAGAGCTATAGCATGACGATACTTTGCTACTCTACTCTTCATACTACCAGAGTATACTGTGATGACATCTTGTGGGTTTGACTGTAACTGCAACACTTTGGAGACCAACTTAGGGTCTTCCATCAATTCAGCAGTCTTGGGGTTGTTCCCTCAACTCGGTGATCAAGTTAGGGTCCAAGAAGATCTTGCCAATTCCCATGTCTGGAGCAGCATTTCTGGAAGCTTTAGCACTCTCAACAGCAGATAAGCCGTTTTGAGTCATGGTATCAGCAGGATTCAACTCTAGAGCCTTCTTGTACGCAGCCTTAGCATCATCAAAACTGGAGAGTTTGTATTGAAAAACTGGGGAGTCTGTATTGAAAAATTGGAGAGTGCGTATTGAGCAGCTCCAACACGGTTGCAGCCTTTAGCCCAGGAGTCATTGATTTTTATACCTTCCTTAGCGTCCTTCAAGGCCTGGGAGAAGTTTTTGAGCGAGGCGTAACAGTCAGATCTGTTGGAGAATAAAACATGGTCTGGAGATTCAGAGGTTTCAATGGCAAGGGAGAATTGCTCTATGGCCTTCTCGAAATCCTCTATCAGTGTCGAGGACACTACCAGAGTCATTATTTATGGCTGATTGATTCTACGGTTGGTTGATTCTATGGCTGGTTGATTCTATGGCTGATTGATTCTATGGCTGATTGATTCTACTGCTGATTGATTCTACGGTTGGTTGACTCCATAGGAACTCTGTCATTGCATATTATTGGTGGGCTGGTGTGGAGTAGTCTTCTGGACTTAGAGCAAGCTCGTATGGTCTACAGTTTCTGCTAGCCACTCCACGGTCACTGGTTGCTCCCTCTTCTACTACGGGAGTTGGCAGACAAACTGCATCACAATGAAACCATATCGATGTATATGGTATGGGAAGTGGATGGACAAGTATACAGCAACTACACTACACTACACTACACTATACAACACTACACTACACTATACAACACTACACTACACTATACAACACTACACTACACTATACAACACTACACTACACTACTACTGAAAATATCCTAGACTATACTCTTATCCTAGACTATACTCTATTATTAGCACTACACTACTACATTACATTTGGACAGTATAGTGATTATAAACTATACTTGCTTAGTACCTGAGCCCTTCATAATGTATTCTAACAGTTAAATCACCTATATCTCAAAGTAAAACACTTTTATCTTTCTTTTTTAAAAAAAAATTCTTTAAACTTTATTGGAGAAATGTTACCATTAACTGGATCTATAAATAGAGCACCTATTTTAGTACTTAGAATTAGTTTTTAATATCTTATTGTAGGAAACAAATCCCAGGCTAGACTAACTTTTGTTGTATATCCTTTAAGAAGCTTATGATTGTCTACTGAGATAGTCATTTGAATCAGAACAAATGGTTCTAAAATACTGTGTTCTATTATGGGTTCGTGGTAGGCATCACACTTTTATATTTTTCATGGACCTAAAACAGATGGTTTAAGGTGACTACAGAATATTGGAAAAAGAGAGTCATGATAGTACTTTTTGAGGACTCAGTCATCTGCATATCTTACGTATCTTATTCTAAATCCAGTTCTAATTCTAATTCCAGTTCTAATTCCAGTTCTAATTCCAATTCCAGTTCTAATTCCAGTTCTAATTCTAATTCTAATTCTAATTCTAATTCCAGTTCTAATGTGTCATGAGTGTCAGTCTGCAGCCCAGTGAGGTCAAGCTAGTGAGGTTCTAATTCTAATTCCAGTTCTAATTCTAGAAGGCAACTTGTTTCTTTCAGTTCTTATTTTTTTATGCTTTTAAGTATATCTTTATTTTTTAATAGAAGATACTGATCTTTAAATTATAGCTCAATGGTTGAGAGAGCAGTCCACTCATAATGAATATATCACCAAGATTTGATTTTGGAAGGCCTTCATAGTTGAAAATGAAGAGTTGAATAGGATATTAGTAGCCCGCATAAAGTGTAAAGCTTCTCGTCTTCTTATTAGCTCCGGTATTAGTACCAATGGTGTTAAGAGACAAGCCAACGAAATACTAAGAATTATGAGTGAAATCTAAAACACTCAGACTCAACCCACTATGATTTTAGTATATTGCAATAGTACCGATTATGGACATACTCTAGTCTACTCAATGTAGCGTCATAGTATTAGGAGTGCAGTTTATTGTTAGATCCGCCATAAGCAGGGCCCTGCCTATGAAGGTATTATGAAGCCTCTCAGTCCGGTTGTTACAGTTGCCATTGCAAACACCGTATCACAACCATCGGCCATCGGCCATCGTTGTATGAAGTACTATGATGGTCCTTCGGCTATTCTAGAACAATCCTTGCCATTGTTCTGGTGGAGAGTTTTTCGGTGCCACGTTTCTCTCAAAAGTATATAAGCCACTCCGGTTCCTCTCTTTGACGAACCATCAACAAATACAAGATTAGCTTAAAACACGTTATAAAGAACATAACAACTATGATGTAGTGATATTATGGTAAGTGAACAGAATAAATAAATGGGCGGTTCACCTCCCAAAGTAATCTTCCCACCGGGACAAAGAGCTTCCACTACTATAAATGTTTGACTCCATTCGTTGTTTTCATTTGGTCACATTTGGTAAAGTCGGTGCTTCACTTAGTAGTGGTACTAGTAATAGGAGTAAGAAATAATAGTAGTCAAGTGAAAGTATAGTAGTACGCTTAGAAGTAAAACGTGAAATATCGGCTATATTAAGGGACAGATTTCAAGGGACAGATTTCAAGGGACAGATTTCAAGGGACAGATNCTTAGAAGTAAAACGTGAAATATCGGCTATATTAAGGGACAGATTTCAAGGGACAGATTTCAAGGGACAGATTTCAAGGGACAGATTTCAAGGGACAGATTTTAAGGGACAGATTTTAAGGGACAGATTTCAAGGGACAGATATTAGGAAAAGATTTTAAGGGACAGTGAGAGTTTCCTTCTGATAGCATATAGTATTAGTTATATATCATTAGCAAGTACTCTAGTGTTAGTATAGCAGTGGTGAATACTACAATCAGGAAGCAGAAACAATGATACATTATAATCTATGACACACTATAGTGTACCGTAATACAATTGACTACTCTACTCTACTCTACTCTACTCCACTCTACTCTACTCTACTCCACTCTACTCTACTCTACTCCACTCTACTCTACTCTACTCTACTACTACCGTTTCTCTCAAATTATATAATTCACTCTGGTTCCTCTCTTTGACGAACCATCAACGAATACAAGTTTAGCTTAAAACACTTTATAAAGAACATAACACTTATCATTTAAATGTATCATTTAAATCATAATTTTAATACATATAATACACCTATAATTATAATATTAAATGTCAGATCCACCATAAGTAGTGATCTACATATGGAGGTATTATGAAGTCTCTCTATCTGATCCTAACAAGGGCTATTGCAAACACCGTAGCACAGCGTTCCGGCCATTTCGAATGATGAACTATCTTCAAAAGATGCCAGAATAATCCCTACCATTGTTCTGGTGAAGAGCTTTTAACCTTTTGCATATCGGCATTTGACTTTATTGTCAAGTATCTAGCAAGTGAGATTTGTTCTTTGGTCAAGAGTGACTTCAAAAAGGGTAAAGTCACGTTATCTGCATCATCAGTTGTATCAGTTGTTGTAGTTCCCATAGTACTGGTCATGTTATTGCCTCGCCATAAGTCAGGTGTTTCTACCATATGACAATAGACATTGGTGCATATATCGGTACCCCGATTAGTACATCTTTTAGGATGGATCAGTACATCATAGGCAGTAAGTAATACTGCTATCACTGCATGTTGATCCATACAAACCCAATTCTTCCAAACACTATGTACAAGAGCCATGTCAGACCCACCATGGGTAGGGATCTACCTATGGGGATAATATGAAACATCTCTGCATGATACATGGCTATTGTTACACAGCCCCC
>NKZD01001616.1:0-36689 GCA_002370635.1 Metschnikowia cerradonensis
AAAATACAATTTTTAACTGAAACTAAACAAAAACAATTTTTATTAGTTAAATATATATTAATTAATAATATTGAAAAATATAATGATATAATTTCACACACAAAATCTTCACAATCTTTTAAAGAAAAATCAGAACGAATAAAAAAACTATCAAGGTTCAATGAACAATGTATATCATCAGTACCAGAATAAACTATAACACAATAACCTGAGTAATAAATAGGTCGATCTAAGTTTTGAGGAAAATAAGAATTAAAATAATGCCCGTCCGAAGGACGGGATACCCGCTCCGCGGGGGAATTAAATAAAGAGGTACTAGAAAAATCATTAAAATCAATAAAAAGTATAATATCATTTAATTTTGTAGGAGAACACATAGTTAGATTAGGTATAAATTTAAAATAGTAAAACAATAAAAGGGGAAAAGTCCACCAAATAAAGAGATATAGAAAAGTTAAAAAGAAAGTAAAATATAATATAGTATAGTATATTTAAAATATATAAAAATATAAAACCATTTAAAAACATATAAATAAATAAAAATACAAATAATAGAACAATGTGTTAAAAAGCGATAAAATAGTATAAATAAATATAAATCGGGCCAATATTGTAGAAAGGGATAATATGAAAATAAAGGAAATAAAGTTATAAAAATAAAAATAGATATAAGAATAAGCGTCCTACTTTTATAAAACAAAATAATTTATAAATAAAGGAAAAATACAATCATAAAAACGGTTAAATAAGATCAAGAATAAAAATAAAGAAAAGAATATCTCTCTATTAGTGCGAGGATAAAGTAGAAAATAGAAAACAGAATATCTATAAATAATGATGATTAAACCCCCCGAATGTTAACCAAATTCTTATTTAAAATGTTTGAAGAATGTAATAATTATACTTTCTTTGCTCATAATCTTAGTAATTTTCATTCAGTATATATTATAAGTGCAATATGTTTACATAATAAAATAAATGCGGAAGGCATAGTCCAAAAGAATTAATGCATGACAATGCAAAGATAGGGAAATAATGAAAAGGTACATGTTCAGTTCCCAATTGCTTGTGATATGATGACCTGAAATGGTATCTAGAGCCTAAATTTGCTGCAAAATATTTCCGTGTGACGTTGCAGCGTCTACCGGAACTGACGGTATCAATGGCCAGATGATCAGGAGGTATAGATACGAGTGCATCAAACGGCCATGCTCAAAGTATCATTGTTCTGAAGGTTCATTGGATCTGGTATAGGGGTAAGCAAGGTATCCATGTATCACATTGTGAGGGTCCAAAAAAAGGCCCATGGTTAGCGAATGATCAGTGAGGAACAATAGCATCTTTTATATTTTAGTGATCATCCCGCCTGCACCTAGCCTACCGTTTGGAACAGGTCATGGAACAGGTCATGGAATAGACCAACAAGATTCCCTTGAAAACGTGAATCATCAAAGAAAAAAAGAATAAGAATAAGAATAAGAATAAGAATAAGAAAGGAATTCATCAACTCAGATGAACAGACTTATAACGAAATGAGCAAGAACAGAGAAAAATACAGATCACTCCATGAAATCTATAATAGAATAATTTTCTATTTCTGACATACTTTGAGAGAGGCATTTTCAAGAGGAGGCGTGACCAGGAAGCACATATAAAGTTTCTTTTTCCACTCCATTCGGTACCATCATCTGTCAACAAGTACCTAGCGTGTACGGAGTCAAGGTACTTCGCTGATGCATGGCATGCAGACTAGTCAAGTATTATGTGCAGGTTACCAGTGGGTGAAGAGTTTTCACTGTCGGAGTCTTCACCCACTCCGACACATATTGCACTTTGGTCTTGTAAGGTACAACTTACATATCTCTTTATATCAATATATACTAAAACATAGGTTGAAACCATCCATAAATGCTGATCCCCATTAACAATCACCATATCCAATGCAGTGTTTTCAACCTATGATTTAGTCTAATGATGTACAGGGATATGTAATGTAGATTAGACAACACATGTTGCGTAACCATAGTTGCGGCACCAGGTGGACCATAGATTAACCATGGTGTGATGTCCTGTCTACAGGTAAGTTGTACCTTACAAGACCAAAGTCCCAAGAGGGGCCGCAGCAGCGTCGTATACTTTTCCGCTCCTCTAAGGCTTACACAGTCCACTCTCCTAGGTCTACACAGTTCCTAGGTCTACACAGTCCACTCTCCTAGGTCTATACAGTCCACTCTTGTAAGGTCTATACAGTCCACTCTTGTAAGGTCTATACAGTCCACTCTTGTAAGGTCTCTCCTAGGTCTACACAGTCCACTCTCCTAGGTCTACACAGCCCTATTGTCTAACAATGGTCTGTTATAGACTTTGTCCCTCTTAAGTCCATAATCAGTAAGGTTTGTATCTATGTTAATTCTTAGGTTCTTAGTTGTGCTACTAATATCTGTACTAGGAAATCCAAGAAATTCTGGTTACTCGTGATACCGTTCAACCACGAGCGGAATCCTCTCTATATATACTTGGGATTCCTTGGACTCCTTTCTTTTGGGTGTGGACTTGGTAATACCTTGTCTGAAGTCAAACCTGACTAGACCTGACGCCAAGACTCAATTATAATACTAATCTGCACTCATGCATTCCTCGGAACCTTATTGAATGAGGGCTTGTCCAATTCCATGTTGCGAATGAGCAATGACGGATTATTCAAGAAAAGGAAGGCGCTCTCTCTTTGGAAAGTAAAGAGTTTGGTACGCCTTACCTTGGTGATTCTTGATGAAGGTTCAGCTCCAGAATAATAAATGTGGAGAAGGTTTAGTAGAGTTCCTAAACTATATAAGTAGGGACTCTTGCTCTAATCCTAGTGTTGATTATTTT
This sequence comes from Metschnikowia cerradonensis, assembly GCA_002370635.1. NCBI lineage: Eukaryota > Fungi > Ascomycota > Pichiomycetes > Serinales > Metschnikowiaceae > Metschnikowia > Metschnikowia cerradonensis. The sequence continues at coordinate 2,872 of NKZD01001616.1, forward strand.
TAAATCAAAATATTGTCTGGGTGGATAACAAAATGTCCTCTACTACCAGTCCCACCAGAAACAGCTCTCGTAGAAACAGTTCGAAACAGCTCTCTTAGAAACAGCTCGAAACAGTTCGAAACAGCTCGAAACAGCTCTCTTAGAAACAGCTCTCGTGTAACTCCTTAAGTATACACATATCTTGATGAGACTATGAACTTTATGTTTAACAATAACAAATACGTCACTCTGGATTGTAATCCATGGTTATTGAAAGGTCCTCTAAAAAACCAATCCCTGTCTATAGTGACAGTCCTGCAATAGTAAGTAATAGTCCTGTAAAATTATAGTGTAGTAGTTCTGTAATAGTCCCACAATCGTAAGTAATAGTCCTATAAAAGTATAGTGCCTGAAATAGTAAGTAATAGTCCTATAAAAGTATAGTGCCTGAAATAGTCAGTAATAGTCCTATATACTAATGTATAGTGATACGTGATACTAGTGTTTAGTGGTAGTAGTTTGATTAGCGGTTTGGCTCCCATGACTTGCGTGCTGCACCGTGCGCTCTTAGTACCTCACTATCTCAGTCAGTATTTGGCCGAAGGGTGCACTAGAAGCAACGCGCATGAGAGAGATCCACCATACACACAAGGCCCCAAAAGAATATAACCATCTGCACCTTCAGTTGGATAGAATGAAGGTCTTAAACCATAGCTTTTGTGAGGCTTAAACGGTGAGGTTTAAACGGTGAGGTTTAAAGGGTGAAATTTCATAATACCTCAATAGGAACTACTTATGGTGGGTCTAACACTATGAAGCAATACACTATAAAAAATATATGTTAGGTTCTTATTGTAACGTTACTTACTAAGTTATCTTTATTCGTTGATGATTCCTCTGAAAGGCATATTATATTCTGTGGAGCAGTAGTAAGTAGTAGGTAGTAGGTAGTAGGTAGTCAGTAGTAAGTAGTCAGTAATAAGTAGTAAGTAGTCAGTAATAAGTAGTCAGTAGTCAGTAATACGTAGTAAGTAGTAGGTAGTAGGTAGTAGGTAGTAGGTAGTAGGTAGTAGGTAGTAGGTAGTAGGAAGTAGTAGGTAGTAGGTAGTATGTAGTATGTGGTAAGTAGTAAGTAGTCAGTAGTAAGTAGTCAGTAATAAGTAGTCAGTAATACGTGTAATTCCTACGTCCCTTCAATTGATTAAAAAAGTTAATACTTTTATTACAATCTACTACGAACGCTCTTTTACTTACAACGGCCTTCGGCCGTTATTATTTACTTTATTATTTATTAACAAAGATAAAAATATATCATATCCATTAAAAATTTTATCAACAAATTTAGATTCTTATAATTTAATTATTAAATTATCCTTTTATTATTTATAGTTATAGGATACAAAGATTTTATTATTGTATCTTAAAATTTATTTATATATAAATCTAATTGATGTAAATAAATATTAACCCTCATAATTTTATCGGGATAGAGTAGAATATAATCAGGCCCGTAGGGGCATAATTTTAATGAATATAATCTCATATATATATTATAGACTAAAATAATTGATATATTGGACTATATATTTTCGACGTAAGACACAAAGGCGCACTCACGCATTATATGTTCAACTGAATTAAATGCTAATTCTATATTACTTGAATAGTGAAACTAAAAACCCCTATCCCATAAGGATAAAAGTTCTCGTTCCCAAACCGTACGTGATAGTTTCCCATCATACGGCTCTCCATTATTAATATTCTTTATCAAATTGTATATATAATAGTATTTAAATAGAAGACTTAATTATCAACTATTTGTATATTTTATTATATCTACTTTTTACATGTAAAAAACCATACATTTGTATAGGCATACCCCTAAATATGTTAAGGGAATTTATCCATTATAGATTTTGGAATAGTTAAGTACCATTATGATGTTTCATATGACAACTTCTGCATAATGGTATTTGTTTACGTTTTCTTTTACTCATAAGGTAATTAAGATCAGATTTATCTAATTTTAAATCCTTAAGTTTTCTCACATGATGCATTTCAACTCTATATTCACTTGAACATACACTACAAACACTTCCTAATATTGAAGCCATAGAAATATCAGTAGAAAATAATGAAGGTACATTAATAGAAACTGAATTTTTGAAATCTCAAACATTCATCCTATATAATTTACTAACATTTTTTAAACTAATTGTTTTTATTATTTTTTCATTTTCATGGATATTTATTGAAAGATTGTTTCCATATTTTTTTTACTTGAGCCCTTGTTCTTAATCTCATTTTGTCTTTTATTTTATTTTATATTTATTTGGATTTATCAAAAGGATATTTTAAGTTAATAATATATCGTATATAAATGAGTGCATATATTTCAAAACCACACATTTTTAATAATTAAACACGAAGATATATGCATTTCAACTCTATATTCACTTGAACATACACTACAATTGATATTTGTATCAATGCTTTTATTGGTGATTTTTAGATTTAATAATATTTTTTATATTATTTTTTAATAAATTAAAAAATAATCAATTATATTTTCTAAACTTTTAGAATTAGTTAGGATTGGATTATTCAAACATCAATTTCTAAAGCTCTTTAATTATCCTTAAAGGAGTTATAATGACTATTTATTACCAATATAGAATAAAATATTTTTAAACCCTGCAGCTTAGCTCCGGGCCAGTATATTTATTAAATATTAAGATTAAGACATAGTTTCATTTATGAATATTATGTTTTAAATGGTAATATTAAAGGATGTTTTAATTATTAAAATCTAAATAAGTTAAAGTATTAAAAGTAATAAATTTTTATGTAGTACAAAGAGAAGCCTTGGTAATATAGTAAGTGGCCTTGTGGGTTCCACAATAGACCTACTCATTGCTCTGAGTTCCATGACTACGAATTGGAGAATTCTTCTCTATATGCGCTTTCTTATTATTCTACTTGGCGCTGCTGCAGAACATTCTGATATTGGCCCGCGTGAGTCTCTTCGAAGATGGAATGGTCCGTCTTGATCGATGGATAATCTTATTAAAATTTCATGAATACATGACCAAGAAAATCTGCAAAGCCTTCCAAGTACCAACTCTCGTCTTCTTGGACGTATTTGGGGACTGGATCAACACCAAGTCTACGTAGCCAATGTATTCCTTGATATCCTGTGGTTAGTCTGTGTGTTGGTATGTGTGTTGGTATGTGTGTTGGTATGTGTGTTGGTATGTGTGTTGGTATGTGTGTTGGTATGTGTGTTGGTATGTGTGTTGGTCTGTATGCCATCAGAAACAGCTCTCGTGTAACTCCTCAAGTATTCACATATCTTGACGAGACTATGAACTTTATGTTTAACAATAACAAGCACGTCACTCTGGACCGTACTACATGATTATTGAAAGGACCTCCTGAAATACCCGAGTCAATGGTACATGAGGACGAGTTAATTAATCTACAATCCGTTGTATTGCAGATAAAACATCACCCTCATACACCACACGTCAGCACATCTATGTTGGACCCACCAAGGGTAGTAAACTACCTATGTGGTTGTTGAGCCTTGTACTGGTCGACCAGAGGTTGAGCGATGCCTTTGGCCTTCATTACAACCTCTATTCTCCTATGCCGAACTAGTCTATATAGGACTAGTCTGTATAAGGTGCGACGGTTCCTCTAGGAGGAATCATCAACCAAAAAAACATAGTAAACAGAGTACCTGACGTAGCCGGAATCTAATATGGAAGTCGTAACCAACCGTCTTACTCTTGTCGAAAACTATTCTTTGGGCGCTTTCATCTATCACGGATTGACCTTTGTCATGGCTATCCTCATGGCTATCCTCATGGCTATCCTCATGGCTATCCTCATGGCTATCCTCATGGCTATCCGCATGGCTATCCGCATGGCTATTCACCACTTGGCTCTTACTATTTCAACCGGAGCCGTGGAATCCATTGTCGTCCTCAGAGTCTCTCCGTCTTCCCAGAATCAACATTCGTCGCATCAACCACAACCCCTATCGTCGCCAACTCACCAATTGAATGCGCGCTCCACATCTGGCTTTACCTCTTCCTAGTATGGTGTATCACCCGCGCCTGTTCGCTCTCGCCGGATTTTTCTGTGCTCTTCTTCCCACGGTTTACTCCTCGACGTACGCAGTTGCACGCTACATTTTGGCTGCAAAACTCTACCCACACTCATTTCTCAGGAACAGATCCTCACGCCACATCCGGCTCCTACGCTTACCCTGCCACCACTAACCCCGAGCCCATAGCTAAGTCGATTTCCTTTGCTAACAGCGGTTCATTTGCTACCCTTGGCCTTACAGCTTCCATCGGCCTTACAGCTTCCATCGGCCTTACAGCTTCCATCGGCCTTACAGCTTCCATCGGCCTTACAGCTTCCATCGGCCTTACAGCTTCCATCGGCCTTACAGCTTCCATCGGCCTTACAGCTTCCATCGGCCTTACAGCTTCCATCGGCCTTACAGCTTCCATCGGCCTTACAGCTTCCATCGGCCTTACAGCTTCCATCGGCCTTACAGCTTCCATCGGCCTTACAGCTTCCATCGGCCTTACAGCTTCCATCGGCCTTACAGCTTCCATCGGCCTTACAGCTTCCATCGGCCTTACAGCTTCCATCGGCCTTACAGCTTCCATCGGCCTTACAGCTTCCATCGGCCTTACAGCTTCCATCGGCCTTACAGCTTCCATCGGCCTTACAGCTTCCATCGGCCTTACAGCTTCCATCGGCCTTACAGCTTCCATCGGCCTTACAGCTTCCATCGGCCTTACAGCTTCCATCGGCCTTACAGCTTCCATCGGCCTTACAGCTTCCATCGGCCTTACAGCTTCCATCGGCCTTACAGCTTCCATCGGCCTTACAGCTTCCATCGGCCTTACAGCTTCCATCGGCCTTACAGCTTCCATCGGCCTTACAGCTTCCATCGGCCTTACAGCTTCCATCGGCCTTACAGCTTCCATCGGCCTTACAGCTTCCCTCGGCCTTACAGCTACCCTTAGCCTCACAGCTACCACCGACCACCTTGTGCCCTTTTTTTTTTTTGATCCCGTTCCACACTTTGACCATCCTCCACACGTTCTGCTATTCAACTATAAGCTTCTGGCACTCGATTTCCTAACTCTTCAGACCCTCATTGCTAGCTTAGTCCCACAAATACGCTTATGTCCCTTCAATGGTTCCGCTCTTCACCTAGCTCTTACTAAAGCCGCCATATGTGCTGGCTGGTCCCTCGCAAACAAATTTGCACTCTCCTCCGCTACGGTTAGCGCTATTCAATCCGACTCTGCTTTTTTCTCTTGGTTTCTTCGGCGGGAGATAACCGAAAAAAGAATTTTTACAACTGAACTGGTTAATACCAGCAGGACACAAGGATTATGCCTTGTCAAACCCCCGCGTTCTCATCAACACGTTCGATCTACCCTCAGACAACTTGATTGTTTACCTTACCTTGAACATTCCTCCTCTCAGGTCCTCGAATTTCTCCTTACTTCAGGTGCTTTATCCAAACCTACTGTTGCACAGATCCTTCGCCCTTGTTACGAAGCCCACCCTACCTACTATGCGTTTTTCCTGAATCTTGACAGATCTTTCTGGAACCTTTTCCCGGTACTTCCTGGTCGTCCCTCTCATTGCCCCCGTGTTAAACGTCACTTTCTCCGCTCTGCCCAACCTCGGAAACATCACATCACCCAGGCGGCACCAGCGCGTTTCTCTACTACTACACTGACGGTTGCTACGAACCATTCTTACTCCTACAAGGATCATCAATCTACTTTTTCCTTTCCACCACCCACTCCAGCGACCTCACCTGAACTCTCCACGCAACCTGCAGAACACCAACGTTCTACGGATCCACACACTACCGCAACCGACTACCCAGTTTCTGACCCAGCTACGTCCCTACGCCCGTCTATCACGCCTTACACCTTAGGTCACGATCCCAAGGGTGCTCCAACTGGCCCCGGGGAGGGGTCCTGGCGTCAACATCAACCATTATGCCCAGCAAGTAGACACTTTGCAAACAATTGGGTTAATGACCCCAAGCCCACGCCTACGGCTTACTCATACATTCTATCCCGTCCAAATTACCTTGCACTTTGACCTATACAGAAATCTTTGGATTATAACTCTACTCAAGTCAAGAACCTACGGACCGATAACCGATCAAAAGACCGAATTTCTTCGGCTTTCAAAAGAAATCATGACAGATACAACTATCTACGCATTGCAACCCAACTCAACTATTTATGCATTGCAACTCCACTCAACTATTTATGCATTGCAACTCCACTCAACTGAGCCTTTAAGTGAACCTGACTACTCCGTCAAACAACTTGTCACGAAGACGTATCGGCCCTGTATTATCACAAGTTTCTGTCCAAAAACTGAAACCACGAAATTAATGCCGAAGTCTCTCACTTTAGCGGACCTTCTTACTTTTAAGCTCGTCGGTGGTGAAAGTGTCCAAAAGAGCCACGATCTTGGCGTCCACGTCCACGTTTTTAGAAAAGATGGGGTTGCGCTTAATCTTCTGCATTAAGTCCGACTGGAAGTTGTCGAATGGCGACAAGATGATGTTGTAGATCATCAGCACCAACAAGTCCTTGTAAGAGGAAGCCTCTTTTTCTTGTGGAATCTCCATTAATAGCAACAAGTTTTTGACAATGGAAATGTCTTTCTGATGTGATGCTATGGGAAGAGAGTATATAACTATTGTATCCTGTACTCAAAGCAAAATTCTCGTGACTCTTTGATCTTGAACTCTCCTCCATAATCTGATCTCTCCTGCATAATCTGATCTCTCCTCCATAATCTGATCTCTCCTCCATTATCCGGTCTCAATTCCAGAGTGTAGTAACGCTTCTGAAATTTTGTTTGCCATTGGAGAATATATTACTTGATCCAATGCACACTTTCTATAATGCACTATTCTTTTGACCCATCGCTTGTTTGTAACTTCTGGGTACTTCTTTTGGCCAGCTCCCTGAAGGGAGTGTAGTGTAGTGTTCTTGCGCGAGACATTTCAACTGGAAGATATAATCTTTTAAATTTAATGTGATCGAATCTTCGGCAATTACTGGAACTTTACCGGCACTTTACCGGCACTTAGTGACGGTGGTCTTGTTGTTCTTCACTCAAGACTAAGGTGGCCCAGGCAAATAATACCCTGTGGTTTTCCAGATCCTTCGACATACCACTGAAAATTCATCAACTTCTGCGTACAGAAGTTCCGTTCCGTTTCTGCACCTGCTGGATCTGAAACAGGGTAAGTCCTTCATGTTGGGGAAAAGCCCCACCAACTGATCCTTGGTGTAGCGCATCCAGCGCCGAAGCCGAAGCCGAAGTCGAAGCCGGGACCGGGACCGGAGTCGGAGATAATTGAGGATCATGTACTGAGTAGCCATGGGGGGAGTTGCGCAAATTCTGCTGATGAGGGGTCCACGGAGACAATTTGAACTTCGTCAATCACATCGAAATCGTGGTTTTCCGTATCTTCCACTTCTTCTGGGTGGAGTATCCGCTCGTCGCTTTTCCGGACTCGAAATTGCTTGATTTCGGGAAGATGGTATTCATCTTTGGCCGAAAAAGTTGGGTCTGGCTTTAGTTATGGCCCCGGTCTTGGCCCTGGCCTAGATCATTACTAGGAAGACAATACCCTGAGGTTGCTGAGATAGGTAATAAATCGGTTGTGACTGTAGTGACTCGTGTTTAAGTGTAACCGGTATAATGGTCGCCGAGCAGGGTCAGTCGTATGTGAACGATGACTGGAACCTTTGCTCTTCGTATGGAAGCTTTGTCCTTCGTGTGGAAGCATACGTGCCAAGAGCGAATAAGTTCAGCATCGGTGGACGTGTGGACTTGTAGCAAAGATCAAGGATTGTACATAAGAAGCACATGGCATTTTCCAAAGTCCGTCACCACCAACGGCAGCCACAAGCAAATGCCGCAATAGTTGGTGCCTCAAACATCCGAGTTTGATGCTTTGCGGCCCAAGAGTCCCTAATAAGCGACCAGTGAGCAAGCAACCGGCACCACTGAGCGAATCGAACTGTGTTCGGAGAGATCATGAAGGTTGCTAGAAAGAGTTAAGCATGTCTTTCTTGTTCTGAAGAGCCATGAAATTGATTTATCCTGGAGTGTATCGCTTTGTTGAACTCACCGGTTGTTGAACTCACCGGTGGGTACTCATCAATTGGGCCATTGGGTCATACATCGGTGACATAGTGGTCTTTGCTGGTAATGAGTCTAAGTGTATTAGGTTAGATTGTCAATCATTCATGCAGTCATGTAGACGTCACCAGTGTATCGAAGAGGGTATCTTCGCCTAATCTGTGAAGTTCATTCATACTGACGGCGTTAACGTTGACATCCGACTGTGGTGTGTGTCTTGCCTCCATTCTCCGTAATGATGAGGTCAAAGGCTGGGCGAAAATCGGAGATAAGGGATCTGTCACGTGCCACACTAATAATTACCAGCACTTTAACGGTCCACCGGTTTCCGGAGCCAGTACTGGTCTAAATATGCCCAGTCGTCCAAGAACACCACGTTGTACATTGTGTTCATGAGCTGGGAAAGTACACGGTTCAAGTCGGCGTAACTTAAAGGGCACGGTTCCTGCATGATGGCATCAAGCTGCTCGATAACCACCCATTGGTTTTCTTCCGGTGGAAACTGCATGATTTCTTCCACATTGGTCACTTTCTGGTAGTCGAAGCTCTTGAGCCTTTCCGGATCGGGAAGTTGCCGTGCTACCTCCAAAATCGTGGCTGCTGTAGTACAGTTAAAGTACACTACATGCAGTTTGGGATGTTCCTGGAGGAACCCAAAGAGTCTCTGGAGGGCCGGCACCATCCCGTTCTGAGTGCTGATTCTCCAGAACATGCCATTCCTTTGAGTTCACAGTATGGTGAGTTATCATGAGAGATTAGGAGGATACTCACGTGATAGTCGCGTGAAGTGTGTCGCGTGAAGTGTATCACGTGAAGTGTATCACGTGGAATTCGCGTGAGATCCACGTGAACATGGTCACCTGATTATTTGTCACGTTAAAAATATCATCCAATAGTCACGTGCTCTATTGGTGAACGTGACTTTCACATGACTTGCGCTTTATTAAACCGCACCCATCGCTTCTCCACCATCATGAGTGACAGAAGGAGAATCACCGGTCCTGCCGATGCCGTACGGCCTGTTGCTCCAAGAAAAAGCAACCAGGCAACAGAGACCAAACCCAGACTGCACAGTACGAAAACCAGGCCTTTTTTCGTCAAGTCCGGTCTCAGTACCAATGCTAATGGCCTGGCCTATCTAGAAATCGAAGACACCATCATCGAAGTGGGCATCTTCGGCCCCCGGCCCATCAAGGGGCTGTTTGTTGATAGAGCATCGTTTTCTGTGGAAACAAAGTTTCTCCCGTACATTACTCAGCCCAACGAAGTGTTATACAATGGAGAGAATGGCAGCCAAAATGCGAACCAGTCTGGAGGAGGCCAGAATGTTCGGACGGGATTGAGCAATATCGAGCAGAAAATCAGCACGTTTGTGGAAACGGCGTTTCTACCTGCGGTTGTATTGGAAAAGTACCCCAAATCGACCATCGATGTGTTTGTTAATGTGCTCTCATTCAATACCAACACCTGCTCCATGTTGAATTTGATCGCATGGATCACCAACTGCACATCTTTGGCTTTGGTGGATTCAGGCGTGGAGATTCGGGATATGGTCACCTGTGGCCACGTGCTCCAGGGTTCTGGGAACATCGTTTTGGATGCTTATGCTTCCGATGCCGAGGCCCAGGCTAGTGAATGTGTGGCCGCGTTCATGACCATGAAGAATAACGAAATGCTGGCATTCTGGGTCCAAGGAGATGGAAGCCAGGAAGACGTTTTGGAAGGCCTGGTGCACGGGTGTTTGGACATGGCCAACTATGTTCGGCTCAACCTTAACGGTTTTTTGCTCCAGCAAACGGCAGAGCCAAGTGCTCTGGATTAGCACACACATCACCTACAATACTGTTGAATTCCTTATCATACTATATTATTCCGTTTTGCAGTCAAAAGTGTGTTTTCCATTAATTCTGGTCGAAACAGTGCTCCAGGAAATAGTACTACCAGGAAATAATGCTCCATGAAATAGTGCTCCAGGAAATTGTACTACCAGGAAATAGTGCTTCCAGGAAATAGTGCTCCAGGAAACGTATCTACTGAGACCATCAGCACATTAGTCCCATCAATGGCAAAAACCATCACGCTCAAACACTTGTTGTTGAACACTCTAATTGTTAGGTTCTGGGCCCGGATCCGTTTGAATTTCTGGAGGTAATTGTCCACTTCAGTGATGTATATCCGGTGAAAAGACACCCATCACGTTGAATTTCAGCTTCTTTGAGTCCTCTAATTTCTATCCTATTAGAATACCTTGTCGGCATCGATAAACTGAGTCACCTCCTTGGTAACAAAGCACCTCCTTGGTAACAAAGCATCTCCTCGGTAACAAACCATCAGTGTGGAAAAGGCCTAGTAGTCAATTTATGACCCAAGAAATGAGGTGCACTCACCAGGAATGTAAGCATAGTCTACTAGTACACTGACTTTCCTATAATGAATTTAACGTATTACTATGATGGCCGTGATACTGAGTTTGCAGCCATTGTAGTGGAGTTTGCAATGGTCACCATAGTGGAGCCTGCAATGGTCATCGCATCGGAACAGAATTGTTATCGGCAGAAACTCACGGTGGTGTTTAATTCATGGGACCATGGCTCGCTACTCAATCAGCACCAGCCAATTGGAGAGGCTCACTTAGCTGGAAAATTGAATGGTCAGTTGGCTAGTCACTTGGACCAACGTCAGTAAGAGCTTCGGGCCTTTCTACTATCGGTGTGTGGGCTTCCTCCATACTCATACATTGAAGACGACGAAATGTATATGGCGGGCAAGACGAGATCCGCTTCAAACACACTCTAGCCAAGGATTATGCTGGCACGTATACCATCATCCCGTCCACGGAAGCCAACCCGTTTTTCACTGTGAAGAACGGGAACGAGCTGTTGGTGAAATCGTTCCTCTTTTGCGGCAGAACTTCCAAAAAAATCCATAAGTTGGAGCCAATGTCTGTGAGACCGGGTGTTCCAAGACACCTCAAGCCAAGACACTCCGCCTGACGTCGATGTGAATGTGAACCCAAATTCAGTCCTCTCTTTGTGTTGCTATTGGCGACTTAAACCGAGACTTGAGCAAAGACTTGGGTTTCACGGAGCCACCAAAGGCCTCTAAGAATTTTAACGGCTTCCACATATAGTCAACTCACTTTTAAATCGCCCTCTATATCTTAACTCTAGCTCTTCTTCTCTACAATGGCCAAGTCTTGTTGCACCACATCGTTGAGATAACTGAGCCCCACCTGCTGTTTGTAGAGAATCTTCGTCAAGCTCTGGATGATGTGGTCGGTTTGGTTGGTGAGGTCCTGCAGGCTGGCCAGGTCGTCACTGGTGATGTTACTCAAGCCACCATTCATCTTGTTGATGGACGTTTCAAGGTAAGACGACAAGTCCTCGCTTCTCTCCTTCAAAATGGCAAGGCGGGCGAAAAGATCGCTCAAATTGCCCCCTGGGCCACTTGGGGTCGCTCAACTTCGCATTCAACGTTTGGAACTGCTTCGACATCTCCTCTTCTTCTGGCAACAGTGGGTAGCCCTTGAGCTTCAAGACGGCCAAGCTGGTGGCCACGTTTAAAAGACGCTTGGAGAGCTTATTATGGCGCGCACCTTGGCCTTTATCATGCGCGTGGTAGTGTCCAAGTCCCGTTGGGAGGATAATTGGAGGAAGTGGTTGTGAATGTATATAGCATGTTGGATAGCATACAATTCAAGTAATTCCCATAGTAAATTGTCTTGCGTTTCTTCGGTGAGGATGGATATCATGTCGAGTCTGATGATCCCATTGGTGCGTTCCGCTGTACCATTGAGTATTGGCGTATGGGACAGGATGTCCTCGCACACAATGTTGAATTGCAGTAATAAGGAGAAGGGATGTGAAATTTAAAGCAATGCCGCTCATGAGGAGACTCTTTAAATAAATGGACGCTTGATGCCGCGAGGGGTGCTCCAACTGGCCCCGGGGAGGGGTCCTGGCGTCAACATCAACCATTATGCCCAGCAAGTGGACACTTTGCAAACAATTGGGTTAATGACCCCAAGCCCACGCCTGCGGCTTACTCATACATTCTATCCCGTCCAAATTACCTTGCACTTTGACCTATACAGAAACCTTTGGATTATAACTCTACTCAAGTCAAGAACCTACGGACCGATAACCAATCAAAAGACCGAATTTCTAACAATATGAAATGAATAAGACTCAGGTTGGCCCTTAAGTTCATAAACATAAGTCTGTAAGTTCCAAAAGGATAGTAAGCAAAAATGGGGATATTTCCGGCAGTAGTTGAGAATAAAGTCTTGTAACGCCATTGAATCACTCTCATGGCTGACCAAGATTTGAATGAGTTGGGGGGTATAGAACTCATGTTCAGAGTACAGGTATGTAGCTAATTTCTGTACAAGATAATGCTTATCGTATCAAATTAAAAAATTAACCATACTCTCATCGTATGGGGGAAAGTAGTCTAGTATAGTTACTAGAGGGACTAGTTTAGGTACCAGAGGGCTACCATTGCTCTAGTAGAGAGTTTTCTGAGTTTCTCTCAGTGTTATAAGAGTCGCTCCGGTTCCTCTCTGAGAAACCATCAACAAACATAGTTTTAGTTAGGCATAAAGGTATAAAAAAATAACAGTATTGATACAAGATTATTAAAACCTATATTACGTTGACCGTCATGATTTCAGCTCAATTATTCATGGTAGTCAGCCTGGTAATTTGGCTCAACCTCTTCTACTTCTCTACAGTGATTTAAGAGTGACTCAAGGTAGTGGTGAGGACAAGTAGTTTAGATTGGTAGTGTGGAGGAATGGTGGGACCCGGGAATGGAGTGTGGGATACCTCGGAATTAAGATTGATTTGGGTGCAAATAACACCCGTACACCCGGCTACCTCAGCAGAAAAAGGCCCAATGCAAACGACCTTTTTTTCATGTTATGGAACTAAAAGTTGGGTTTTTGAAATCCTAGAATTCCGGAATTCATAATGTATATTTTTTTAGTAGAGAATCTTTGCGTGGTGGACTTTTGGAGGTCTTGTAGTTGTACAATTCCGGTCGCAGCCCTCAATTCCGGCCCAATTCCGGCCAAGCTATTGCATATCATATCAGGATCAGTGCCCATAATTATACATCATATTAGTATTTCCAAAACATTAAACAATAACAGTATGGTATTATGTCCAATTTTACTCTATGGAAATTATTGAAAAGTCAAGCACATAGCAACAACCAGCTGGATATGCCAACTCCACCGCCAACTCCACCGCCAACTACTTAAATAGCCCGATTCCTCCTTCTAAGGAATCATCGGCGAATAAAGATAACTTGGTACTTAACGTGCAACACGAATCTAACACTATTCTACTACTCGACTTTATTGCTCTACTTTATTACTCGACTTCTCTACTCCATGCTGTAATATTCTATTCCCTGCTACTTTACTACTTTACTACTGCGCAACTATATATAAGTGGCCCTATCATGAGAAAATATATAGAGATGAACAATAATAACACAAGATCAATCATACCATTATGCCAATTTATACCATTATGCCAACTTATACCATTATGCCAAGTCATACCTCTATCCTCAGTCAAAATATTATCAATGCCACCAAGTCAAATATCCCCCATTTTTATATATACTCTTTTGGCCAATCCCTTTATATTTTATAGGCAACGTTTATCCCTCACTCGACCGTTGGAAAAAAACAAAATTAACAGGGGGTTCTAGAGACACAATTCTTCCATGCTATAATATTCTACTACTTTACTACTTTACTACTTACTACTACTACTTCTACTACTACCTATTACTTACTACTTTACTACTACCTATTACTTACTACTTTACTACTACCTATTACTTACTACTTTACTACTACCTATTACTTACTACTTTATTACTTTACTACTACCTATTACTTACTACTTTACTACTTTACTACTTTACTACTTTACTACTTTACTACTTTACTACTCTATACTACTCACTACTCCACGGTTAGATCCACCAGAGGCAGGGCCACGCCTATAGAGGTATCATGAAGCTTAATCTGTTTAATAGTAACAATTGCCAGGCCACTTGTATCTCGCATTCTCTACGTCACCTCGGCATAACAACGACCAGGGCTGGACGAGGGCTGGACGAGGGTTAGACGAGGTCTGGACTAGGCTCAGACGCAGCATTACCTCTAGTCAACAATTGCCCCGACAACACGACAACCTTAGCTCTTCTTTATGTGGTCCTATTAATATGTGGTCCTATTAATATGTAGTCCTATGAATATGTAGTCCTATGAATATGTAGTCCTATGAATATGTAGTCCTATTAATATGTAGTCCTATGAATATGTAGTCCTGTGAATATGTAGTCCTATGAATATGTAGTACACAAAAAAGTACTGGGCCTCCAGGTTCAACACTTATGCCAAAGGAACGATGTAATATATGGTGTCCTGAACCACTACAGCTAATCTCATGTCATTACTATGATGTACATGATACCTAGTTTGCATTGACCATAATATTCCTTCGTAAAATCATGGCTACCATTGTTCTAGTAGAGAGTTTTTTGAGTTTCTCTAAATGTTATATAAGTCGCTCCGGTTCCTCTATGAGAAACCATCAACGAACATAGTTTTAGTTAGGCATAAATAGTTAGGCATAAATGTATAATAGAACATAACACAAAGAACATAACACAAAGAACATAACATTATCATTTTTTTTCATTTCATTTTCACTGCGTTAAAGTGGTGGTCAGGTTCGCCTCATTCACATCCAGCTTCGCGTCAACCATTTCGTGCGCCATATTCTTGATAATTTCAGAGTAAACTCTTAAGAGAGGGATTCTTTCTCCAATTGCGTGCATTGTAATATTGGCATAACGAAGCCAACAAGCCCTGATCTTGACCCTCCTTTTTTCTTTCTTGGCAGGAGCAGGAGGAGTGTCAGGAGGGAAAAATAAGTCCGTCAATGAAAAGCCGGCAAGCTCAGCAAATTCGGCCATACCATCAACCCAGAGGTTGGTCAAGTTGGTGACGAGGTTGTACAATTCCATTTCAATGCTTTGATATGATTTAAAATCTACCTTGAGGGGGGGAGGGAATTGGATGTGTTTATATGTGACCTCATCGGTGAACTTATCAGTGACCTTATCAGTGACCTTATCAGTGACCTTATCGGTGGGATTATTGGAGGTATATAATGCCGTAGCAAAAATAGTAGGAATAAGGACAAGTGAAAAAAGGGTAAGTTTCATTTTGGTGAATTTGAACTGATGGGTTTCACTGTGTGGATTTGTTTGGTATCTTATATAAGGTTTGTTTTGCAGTTTTATATAGACATTATATTACTTTGCTTTGGTATCATAAGAGCAGACCGTCCATTGTCATACTGCCATTGTTATGCAATACCGGCTTAATTAATTATTTCACTGAGAGATGAACCCCACTTCAAAAAGAACACACTTGAATTAATTCCAATGGTTTCAATAAATGACATGATTTTTACTCATCTAACCAGTTGGTTATTAGTTCACCTGCTGACTTATATTTGGTTAATGGTATTGATGAAAGACATGTACACCAGTGAGATATGTGCACCAGTGAGACAAAAAAAGTGAGACGTACATCAGTGAGACGTACATCACGTTGAGAATTTGGTCACGTGCCAGCAACACCCAACGACTGAAATTCTGTTTCACTTTTCACTTAACGGCAAGCACTAAATTCCTGGCTAAAATCGTGACACATTTCAAAACCCCACTTTAATTGAAATGCAGCTCATTGTTTGCTTTAACCAGGACTTTCAATCGTTTCATTAAAGGACCAAACAATAAGCTCATAACTGGAACGATATACGACAATATTTCAATTAGAAAAGAAATTAGAAAAAAATTAGAAAAAAATTAGAAAAAAGTTAGAAAAAAATTAGAAAAAAATTAGAAAAAAAGTAGAAAAAAATTAGAAAAAAATTAGAAAAAAATTAGAAAAAAATATGGTACATTGGTCCCCAGCTTTCCCGTATCCCTAGTACTGCACTACACAGTATTACTGTTCTATGGTGTACATCAGCTTCTACACCATAGCGATATATACTGCACTTCTAGTTACTAGCAATTGACATAAACTGGTGTATCTCTAAACCTGATGTAAGAATTTGGAGGAAATTTCCGTGTGCAGCCTGGAATCTGGCCTATTGAAGACCTTTAGAGGAATACTACGGATACTCAACAGGTGCTCATTTTACATAAAGTACAATACCACTCTATTGAATAAGAGGAACATCCAATACGAGACCTTTCATCACTCACTATAGTACACCATAGTACTACCACTCTACTACAGATGTAATTCAGTGATTGATATAATTCAGTGATTGAATATAATGCGTCAAAGAATATTCTCAAGTGGGGTTATCAGTTAATGTACTGTGTAGTATAAAGTGGTGGAAGTGTTCGCACATTTCTCCGAACAAGCAGGGACCTGGGAAAAAACGTGCGGTAGTCCTGGGAAAAAACGTGCGGTAGTCCTGAAACAAAACGTGGGATCCTTCATTGTATACATGATTGTGTGACCAAATGCTAGACTTCAACAACTACTCGGACTCGGTGTGATTGTATAATCTTGAAAAAAACTTGATGAATGCCGTGTTGACTAATTTGATGGAGTCACCATCGGTCACGTTTTATTGTGACATTCATTAGAGAAGTCAGCTTTATAGCCAAGACCCTTTGTTTTGGGGGGAGGGGGTTACTTAGGTCAGTCTTTGGAGATATTCATGCAAAAGATTTGTGGCTTTGACCTTTACTTTAAATGAATGGTAGTCGCATAATAATTCTAACATTTGGTAGAGTAATAGAATAAAAATACTGTAGTAGACTATAATCTTTTAGTAGACTATAATACTGTAGTAGACTATAATACTGTAGTAGACTATAATACTGTAGTAGACTATAATACTGTAGTAGACTATAATACTCTAGTAGACTATAATACTCTAGTAGACTATAATACTGTAGTAGACTATAATACTCTAGTAGACTATAATACTCTAGTAGACTATAATTTTTAGTAGACTAATACTCAGTGGTAGGCTGTAGTATTATGATTTCCCGAGAAGTACTCAAGTCGTAGCACTAGATCGTCCTAAAGTGTATGATGGTTTGTATTGAACCTAGAGTAGTCGAGGAAACCTTGGTCAGTAGCCGTTCAGAATACGCAGTCATCGTTAGGTCATTGTTCCTGGGGTTCCGATTAACTTAGAAGCCCGTTAGAAGCTTATAGCCCTTGCGAATACAGGTTAGAGCCTCAGGTC
Organism: Metschnikowia cerradonensis; assembly: GCA_002370635.1. Lineage (NCBI taxonomy): Eukaryota > Fungi > Ascomycota > Pichiomycetes > Serinales > Metschnikowiaceae > Metschnikowia > Metschnikowia cerradonensis. Next base: position 20,379 of record NKZD01001616.1, read on the forward strand.
GCATAATAATTAACATTTGTCAACACAAGGTCAGATCAAGAACAGTCAGAAAACACTACACTGTCTAGCTCTAACTGTCTAGCTCTAACTGTCTAGCTCTAACTGTCTAGCTCTAACTGTCTAGCTCTAACTGTCTAACCCTCATTGTCTGACAGATGCATTTGATACACTGAAAAATGGTTCTTATTCTACCTGGTCTTGAGTAATCCTCCATTCCAGAATTCTGTCAAACACATATCTCTCATACCGCTAAACCTTTGCTTCACTGCAATAGCTAAGACCATTCTTAAGCTCATTCACCCTATCACAGGTGACCATATTCCCTGTTAGTTAATATTTGCCTTCCAGAAGTTCTCCAAGACCACATGTCTTGGTCTTGGTCTTGCTTTCGCTACATCATTATCCTTTAGTGCGAATACCCACTTGGCGCCTTTCGGTTTCCGCCCTTCTGGTAATTCAACCCACTCAAAGGTTCCGTTCGTATCATGAGCACCCATCGCTTTGTCGCGCGCTTCGTTCCAAAGTTCCCCTCAGACGCATGACAATCTCTATAACACCTCAGGACATCTCCAACTTCATTCGGTTGAGCTTCTAGAGTCCGAACCCAATCAATCTTCAATAGATCAATTATCATCATCATGGAGGCAGTGATTTTAATTTTTCCAAGAATGTTCAAATTTTCGAGACTGTACATTTTTCATGGTTAATTAGGTTTATTCTAATGAGATTGTGTATTGTCATTGTCATTGTCATTGTCATTGTCATTGTCATTGTCATTGTCATTGTCCATTGTCCATTGTCTAAGGTTATTTTAGGTTCGTTTAAATGAGCTTTTAGAACTGAGAGAACTATACTACGACTGAGTAAACTATAACTATAATATAAAGAACTATGTCTATTACTATGACTGACTATGACTGACTATGACTGACTATTACTGACTATTACTGACTACCTATGACTGTTTCAACATATGTTTTAGTATTTATTATTATATAGGGATATGTAACTTGTACCTTATAAGACCAAAGTCCTAAGACTCGTCTAAGACCTGCATATAGTATAGCACTGGCCTGTATACAACACATTACGTAGTACCTTGACTTCGTGTGTTGATAGACTATGACTGATTATGACTGACTATAATATGACAATCCTAGGACTTTTGGATTCTTGTTATTATTTCAGATACTCTGTTTAGTATGTTTTTATGTTGATGATTCCTTATGAAGGGGGAATTTGAGCTATTTAAGCATTTGACAATGGAGTCGCCTAGTCAACCGGTTGTTGCTAGGTTCTTGGCTTTTCAATAATTACCATAGAGTATAATCGGACAGATCCTAACATGGTATGCAATAGTTTGGCCGGAATTGGCCGGAATTGAGGGCCGCGGCCGGAATTGTACAACTACAGGACCTCTAAAAGTCCCCCATGAAAACTTTTTCAGATACATAAACATTCATTGAGAAGTCCGGAATTCTAGGATTTCAAAAAGCCTACTTTTAGTTCCATAACATGAAAAAAAGGTCGTTTGCGTTGGGCCTTTTTCTGCTGATGTAGCCTGGTGTACGGGTGTTTCGTTTTTTCGCATCCCCCGGTTTACCCCCCGCCCCCAGTTTCGGCCATCCTAATCAACCGTACTTAAATGTCACCTAACCTTAACCAATTCCACATCGAGATCCGTGCCCAAATTAATAATCATATCAGTATACGACTGTATATAGATTGGTCTAGTCTAAAACTTAGACTATAAGTATTAGCATAAAAAATGTTGTAGGAGGTACAGTAGTAGATTATTTTTTCAATTGGAGTAGAGTGCGTAATCAGACTCCTACTCATAGTAATACTACTCACAATATAAATTTACTCTATTAACACTACACGCTCACTAGGTTAATAGGTGGGTAGTAAGGTAGGAGATTACGGGTTCGAACATCTAACTATCCTCGAACATCTAACTATCCTCTAACTATTTGTAATACTGCGAGCAATACAGTGGGAGACCATGTGTGAAATTGGGGGTGCAATCTCTCTTTTTTTTCACATATAGTCTCGGAGGTTTCTTTTTATATATAAAGTTACCAGCTGATTCTTATATTTATTTAAATTATAACTTTAAAAATATTAAAAAGAAAGTATTAAAAAAAATGAATAAATCACAAATTTCTCAGCTTACTTCAGCTTCAGCTTACTGTGATGTTTTCAAGAGATCCGTATCGATTTGCATAGAGGTCATGGGGAAAGGCAAAAAAAAAAATGGTGAGTGTAGTTGGTAGTTGGTGGAAGTAGAAGTAATATTTGGTGGGTGTAGTTAGTGCGAAGTGGCGACGCGAATTTAGGGTGAGTGAGAGTGAGAGAGTGTGAAAGAGTGAAAGAGTGAGACTGTGAGACTGTCAGAAAGAGAGTGAGACTGTGACAGTGTGACAGTGTGACAGTGTGAGAAAGAGAGTGAGACTGTGAGACTGTGACTCTGACTGTGACTGTGACTCTGACTGTGACTGTGACTCTGACTGTGACTGTGACTGTGAGAGTGTGTGAAGAATAATCCAAGCCTTAGTAAACATCAGTGCCTCTGCACTACTTAATATTGGTCTAATTAATATGTCTAATTAATATGTCTAATTAATATGTCTAATTAATATGTCTAATTAATATGTCTAATTAATTGAAGAAGCTGCGGTCGATAAACATCTTGGGATATCGTCCTTTGTGAAGTTGAATTGCGCCTTGTCGCCTTGTCTTGTCTTTATTGGCCAACAACCTTCTTCACCTCCACCTTCTCGCCACCATTGTGCTTGAGCTCACTCAAGTATGTTGCCGTATTATACGTGAATAGTGACTGACTTATTCAAAAACCTGTATCATTTCTTGGTAATTGTTCAATAGAAAATTTCATACTACTACCCCTCAAGATACCTAACCAACTACAACGAAAAGCAGGTCCTCATACAAGGTTAAGCAGGCCCCAACCATTTCTTTTTTGGAATTTGTTTAGACCAACGACCATATAAGAGTTATGTACACATGTAAGTTTGTGTATTATATAAAAAAGATGTTGTTTATAATATTTGCTATTACTCTCGTTCACAGATCCAACATTCCCAGTATAGAGTATAGAACCAGTCATCTATAGAACCAGTCATCTCATCTGCATCAAATGATTTCTTTGTTCCCTCTTCATTTTTGTAGTATCCCTGACAGACATGGGGGCACGAACGAGAACTTCACCTTTATTTTCTGAGGTCAAGTGTAGTTCAAGTCTTTATATTCCAATAATTTTATCTCACAAGTTGGAGCCACAGCACCGCAAGATTCTGGACGTGCTTCATGTGCTTCATAATTCAATGACTTCGTCATTGTCCCCAAAAGTTTCAGTCAAGCCATAGAGTTGACTAATAATTTCAATGCCCAATGCTGCTTTCAAAATATGCAAGGGTTTAAGCATTCAACGGTCCAGAGGCAGTCTGAGTCCAGAGTAAATTAATTGGAGTAGAGTGCGTAATCAGACATGGATACACCACTCTGTTTACTATCTTCATTCGTCGATGGCTTTCCTGAGAGGAAAAAGGAGGCACTGAAGTAATTGACAATGGAGTCGTCTAGTCAACCGGTTGTTGCTAGGTTCTCGGCTTTTCAATAATTACCATAGAGTAAAATTGGACAGAACCTTATACTGTATTGTTTAATTTTTCTGATATGTATGAGTATTATTTCTACACACCCTATTACTATACAGTAAGCATTACTACTCGTACACGTCTCTATAAAAAGTAGAATATCACATACTATAATTAGAGTATTACTATGAGGTGGTAGCATAGTAGAGAGAGCATCTCTAGTATTTTACAGAGTAACTCTAGTATTGTACAGAGAGTAGATAGGAAAGTACTTGTACTGACGTAGTTCTAATGGAGACCGTGTTAGTACGAAGAGAATGGGAAGTAGGTACCTAGTAGTATAATCTATATCTACTAGTCTGTATCCACCAGTCTGTCTATAGTGATACCACAGTCCATACAATGAACCACAGTCCATTTAGTGTAATATTGTAGTGTAGTACTTGACTAACTCTAATCACCATTCCTATTGTCTGCCTCACCCACTTAGTCCCCATTGTCTATGTCACTGGCCTGCAAGATATTCCGACATCAAAGGTTCTCATTGATTGCACTTCAATAGCTCCGAGTATCCATAACCATGCACATTAGCAAGAGATCATGAGATCTGTAGTCTATACTTCTATCTACCTAGTCTATACTCTATCTACCTAGTCTATACTCTATTTACATAGTCTAGGATCACAGTCACTGGGAATAAGTCACTGGGAATAAGTCACTGGAGTGGAGTAGTGGTGATAGTTCTCAGTCAAACCTGCTCCTCCTTTGAAATCTAGTACATGTTCTTGAAGTCCTTGTAATCTTCTCCGGAAGAGTAACTGACGTTGGAAAACAACCTCCACTGTCATTTCGATGACATAGTCAACCTTTAGTAAGCCTTCTTCCATTCACTGGTTTAACCATTCACTGGTCTAGTTCTATTCCACCGTCTATACTTCTATCTACTTGGTCTATTTGAGTCCCTGGCCGCACTTCACTCTTGAACACGCACTGAACACGCACTGAACACGCACTCGCACATCCGTCCGTCCACTGATGTAGTTTCTCATGATCCTCGCCACTCACTCACTCACTCACACCCATCGCTCTACCATGAGTATTCAACCCTCAACACTTTCCATAAACGCTCACTCACTCAACACTAATTTACTGAATACTCACTCACTCACTCACTAAGACAACGCTCAAAATATTTATACTACAACAATTTATAGTAATTTTCAGTAATTCACAAAATTAAAGAAATTAAAGAAATTCACAAAATTAAAGAAATTCACATTTTTTTCTTTGTTGTGTCGTATTTCTACTCTTGTTCTCATTCTCTTTACTTTAACGTCTCTCAGATCTGGGTCCCGCGAGCGCACAATAGACTGCAAAACAGACTGTAGAAATCCACACGATTCATTCAAATCATTTGAAAAAAAAATAAAAAAAAGAAAACTTTAACCATTTTTTTCTTCTTCTTTGTTTCCACTCAAGGCTTTTTTTCTGACTTCTTTTTTAACCCCCTTTTTGCGATTCCAAAACCGTATTCTCCAGGCGTGCGCACCTCAAAATCTTGCCACACCTAATCTCACTCTGAGAGCCAGGTGTGCTTGCCTCACACAAACTATAACATCAACCATACCCACCATGGAAGGAATCGTGGAAGCCCCTCCGGTGCATGTCGGTGCCTTGGCAAAGTCGCAAGACGAAAACGGTATCTTCAAAATTAAAGAAATTCACAAAATTAAAGAAAATCATAAAATTAAAAAAAAATATATTTAAAAAAAATATAAATACACCATGGGTAGTAAACTACCTATTACAGTGTTTTTCAAAATGTTTCAAACCAGCGCGACAAAATGTTTCGAACCAAAACGACAGAATGGTTCAAACCAAATGGCCACCAACTTTTATTAGAATTCAATATTCTGAAATCTTAAATCTGGACGATTGCCTCATACATACGACTTTTGGGAGTCTTGCAGTATCAATGAAGGGTGAAAAACGGACGGAACTGAACTGAGTTTCCTTGTTATCCTGTATACAACAACTTGTGAGGGGGCTATGTAATTAGTAAGCGAAGAAGTATATGAGAAATTACACGGGTCCCCGTATCCACAATTGTTTCGTACTAGTTACTCTTTAAGTCTATTTGAACTACTGTAGTGTAATAAGTGTATTAGTTTTGTAAAATGGAATACCGGGCTCATGTAACACCCGATGGGTTCATCAATGGGCTAGGCAATCGGCACCTCATTGATCCTGAACTTATCGAATCCACTTCGAGCGATTCTGGTCTAGGCGATTGTTTTGCGTTTCTGGATTACAACAAGAATGAGCAACAGAATGAGATGGAAAGGGAAGTGCCCCTGATGCACGATACTGATGACCAACCTATGTGTGACGAAGAACTGGTGATATCACCGGGTAAAGCATCAGGTAAGCGGGGCCAATACAATATCTATCCAAAGTACATTAAGAAGAAATTTTGGCATGATGTCATGGAGAAGGGTCATTCGGCATATGAGGCAGCGAAAGAGTACAACATCAAACTTCAAACTGCTTACACTTGGAAAAGAAAATGGAATAAGGAGGTTTGTATGCAAATACAGGGGAAAGAGGAAGCTCCGAAGAAACGGGGACGTAAACCTATCTTGACCAAAGAGCACAAGTCATATACTTGCAAGGATTGGTTGAGGCCGATGCAACGGTTACTTTGCAATCTATGTCAGATAGTATCCGGGCAACATTCAATAACATCTTTCAGCGCTGAAACATTGGCAACATTGGCAACATTGTATAGCTTTATTACTAAAGTGTTCAAATTGAGTATCGAGGGGTATTTCCAAATGATCTATAAGAAGGGACCTGGACGATATCAAGCAGCAACGGTACGAGTGGGCAAAAGAGTATGAACACAAGCTCAACTTTACCAAAAACTGTATCTTTATTGATGAAGCCGGCTTCAACATCAGTATGAGGAGAGAATACGGTTGGTCCTCGGTAGGTGAGAAGGCAATAATACACATACCTGTAACAAGAGGATTAAATGTATCGTTTATAGGAGCGATATCTGCTCAGGGATGTATCAGTTTAAAAAATCGACAGCCCATTAAGCCCGTATCAAATAAGAAGAGGAAGTTGGACGCAGGTGAGTCTAAGTCCGAAGTAGTGCCAAGAGGTACCACTGCCAACCATTTCTACGCGTTCGTGAAAACATTTATAGATCAAATAGAGTCTTCTGATGAACTCGGTGAATTGAAGTGTACTTAGTTCTCGATAATGCTGCCATTCACAAGCGCCACCAATACCCTGAGCAACTCAGAGCTTGTACTTTCGCCCCCTTACTCTCCTTGCTTGAATGCAATCGAAGAATTTTGGGCCGTTTGTAAGTCCAAGGCCAAGAGTTCTAGGTTAGAAAAGAAAGAAGAGTTGACACCTGCAATTCGACAATCTACAGAACAAGTAAGTGTTGAACGTTAGCATATACCAATTGGTATACAGGAACCGTTATATAGTTGGACTGCAATAACTCTCTCAAATGAGCGACTTGGGTAATCAGTTCTGTCATCTGTCTTGTAACTCTATTGCTATGTAAAGTAGTGAGTTCGTGATCTCCGTCTTCTTTTGATACCGCTCAACACTGAGCAGGATCCTTGCTTTATATAGTTATTCCTGGGGACTCCCAAACGATCTCTCTCCTTCGTCAAACTCCCTCATCTATATTGTCTTCTCCAAAACAATGCTCAGAGTTAGACGGGAGCTAGACGAGAGCCCATAGAGCCCTAGCTCTACCTTTGTCTCTTCTTCAACAGTACCCAACATTGTTTCATCAGGATAGCTTGGCATGAGCATGCAGTAGCCGCACATGTACTGGTCTCAAGTTCATCAGTCACATGTCGCGTGTTCCAACAGTAAGTCCTCAAAGTTATCAAGGGTTCTGCAGGCACGCTGGAGAGTATGTTAAGGCTTTCTTAGAGCGTCAATCATTCTAATTGTTAAGAAAATATGCTACTTTACGGCAAAACAAAAAGCAAAAAAAAGCAAAAAAAATAGATAAAAAAATAGATGAAAAAAGAGGAAATAAAGAAAAAAGCAAAAAAAGGAGGGGTGGCTGGATTATTTCGATTTTTCGTATTATTTTACCGAAAATAGTTTGAAGAATTTCGATGACACGATTTGGTTTGAGAGACTGTGCAAAGGGGTACGAATCTTTTTGAATTATTGGTTTGAAACATTTTGTCGCACTAGTTTGAAACATTTTGCTAGTGTGGGTTTTGAATCGTTTTGTCGCACTGGTTTGAATCATTCCGTCGCGCTGGTTTGAATAGTTTTGAAAAACACTGTACGACCTCTCTCTCATTCCTCTATGCCGGACTAGTGTATGTAGAAATTCCATATCAGCTAGAAGTGCTGGGGAATCAGGTGGCCCGTAGAGTAACCATGGTTCAAGATCCAGAGGACCCTTCTTGCTATAAGATATGGATCTCATAGTCTCATCTAGATAGTGTGATTCTCATTATCACTACGAGAAGTTTTGGTGGGTCTGGTTTTGGGAGGCATCTTGGTATGTCTATGTCTCCCTCAGTAGAGATATTGAATTAGTCATCTAATAGAAGTTTGTCGCGAAGGCCTCCTTATATATGTGGGAGTAGTTGGCCTTCACTCATCCTCTGTTGTTCTCGACAACTGAAGCATGTGAAAATAGTCGCGCAGTGCCCAGCAAGCCTAGAGCGCGCACAGCGCTCAGTCGGTGCTATTTTCCAACACTCTATATAAGGTGCGACGCTTCCTTTAGGAGGAACCAGCGGCGAATGAACATAGTACAGTGTTCTTCAAAACTATTCAAACCAGCGTGACAAAATGTTTCTGTTTCGAACCACATTAACAAAATTAATCAAACCAATAATTCAAAAAGTTTCATACCCCCTTCGCAGTCTTTCAAACCAAATGGTGTTATGTTTCACACCAATTTTCATTAGAATTCAATATTCTGAAATCTGAAATCTGAAATCTGAAATCTGAAATCTAGAAAATTGCCTCATATGGTACTATCTTTGGGAAAGAAGTCATGCAGTATTAATCAAGGGTGAAAAACGGACGGAACTGAACTGGTTTCCTTGTTATCCTGTATACAACAACTTGTTAGGGGTTATGTGTATTGGTTTGTTTAATTTTGCTAGTGTGGTTTAAATCGTTTTGCCGCGTTGGTTTGAATAGCTTTGAAAAACACTGTACACATAGCAACCACTAAATCAGAAGCATTTATCTTAAGTAGATCTTGTTAGATCTTAAATAATGGAAGTGTTATAAATAAATCCGTGGGTCTAAGGTCAAGCCGGTTGCAAACTGTATAAGTTCAGTAGATTCTGGTCCATTTGCAGCCATTCATAATCTCTTTCATCGTCATCAACTAGTCTCATACCAGTCTCATACTGGCCCATACTGTATCCATGGACTGTCTCCCTGGACCCATACTGGAATCTGGACCCATACTGGGAACTGAACCCATACTGGACTGTCTCCTCCCGTCTTTCTTCACTTCCCCACTACTCTTCTCTCACTGCTCCTTCTTTTCCATGACGAGGTCGTCGCCTGGACTCAACTCGCGGAGTGCACTCTTAATGTGAATCAACTTCCGGGCCAACGCTGCCACCGTGAACGTATTCTTGGACTCGTTATCGTTGTAGATCAAAAACCGCTTGGTGATTGCAATGCCCGTAGACTTGGAGATCATTTCTGAGAGCCGCACATAGGTATCCAACACATTGGGCGACTGTGATACCAAGGAAAAGATTGGAGTGGACTCATCGCTCAAGATACACCCGAACTGGTTGAATATACTCCGTCTTAAATCTTCAGCCAATGCTGAGACGCTGGCCTCGTCGGCCTGTGTAGGAATCTCGATGTGGTGGTGTTTGATCTCAATGGGCTTGGATACATAAGCCACGTCGTGCTTGCCGTCGATATGGTAGCGGAACTCGTAGAAACCACTGTCCCAGAAGAGCTTTTCGCCGCTGAAAAGAAGGCTTCCACTGGCCTCTTCGCCCGTATACGTCCATCTGTTTTGCGACGAGATCAATGTCTTGTACCGGGAGTACGACAGCTGAGTGATTCGGTAGAGTCCCACCCAGTCGTACTTGGAGTGGCTCTTGGGGGCCTTGAACTTGACGGAAATGGCTTCTCCAACATAAAATGACGGGAAGTCTGTATTATTGCTTTCTGTCTTTTGCTCAATATCTTGGTTGGACTCCTTGCTGGGTTCCACCTCTAAGATGTAGTCGCTGTTCAGGAAGTACCTGCTCTGGGATAACTCGGAGATGGACTGTTTCTGATCATCCTTCCCTCCATCATTGAGGAACTTGTCAAAAGACTCGAGGAAAAACGAGCTGGATCTCTTTTTCTTGGTCTTCTCGAACTCAGGTGTCTTTTTCGATAAGCTCTCTGGGATAAAGTGCTTCTTAAGAGTCTTGGTCACTCCCGAGTCCTTCAACACCTCTGTTTCTCCATACACATTGATCATGTGCAACTTCTCGATGAAGTTGATGCGGAAAAAGTTATTGACTGTCCACAACAAGCAGAGAAGCACATTGTCCAAGGTAGGAATGATAAGTGTGATGCCCATGACTCCACACATTCCAAACACCTGTTCTGGGTTGTTCAAGTAACGGTAGATACCGGCCTTGGTCAACTGGGATCTCTGGGGCATCAAGGAAGACTTGGGGATAAAGAAGTCGCCGTAGAACCAGCCAAAGTAGCCAATAGAGTCGATGATGTTGAAGTTGATCCAAATCTGCGTCACCACAAGAATCACGCCAAAGAAGACTCTTAAGTAGAAGTTGTTGACGGCCAATAAATCGCCCGAGAACTGGGCCTTGTTCAAGAGCTTGTACAAGTTCAAGCCAAAGAAACTGGAGTAGGTCAAGTTGATCAACGAGTTATAGAGAATGGCAAAGTTGTTCAAAGAGTTCTCCACGGGGATAGAGTTGGCAAGGTAGAACTTGGAGAACACCTTGAATTTCGACTGCAAAAACAACACCGTATTGATCAGCACACACTCCAAGGCCTTGATGAGAATAGCCAAGTAAAAAAGCAACCGGGTGACGAACTTAATGTTGGAGCTGGATATAGATGCAAGAATAGGAATAAGCACCGAATACGTCAATACATTGATCAAGTTAATGAAATCACTGGCCCGCAATAAGTTGAAGTTGGCCAACCCCACCAAAGGCTTCATGTTCTGGAAATGCGTCAAGTCCTTAATCTTAATAAGCTTCAAAAGCCCCGTTTCACTGGGCGAAGGTCCATAGATCTTATCAATGTGCGGATTCTCAATATAGTGCAAGAACACCATCTGGAGAAAATGCCCAAAGATGGCCACCGTAAGCACAAGGTACGACTTGGCTATAAGTGCAAAGCCATAGTAGCCAATGTACCCAATAGAGTACATGGGGTGGGGGAACATCTCAAACACACCATCGAAGATCAAGTCCTCATTATTGATCTGCCGGAAAAAGAAATCTCCCCAGTACCACGCATAATCCTTGATGGTGTTATGGGCATTGACCTTGACCCACAAGTTGAACAAAATGAGCAGCACACCTAACCCCACGCGAGTCCATGCGAGAGTCGAGTCCCCACGCATAAACTGATAATCATCATCAATGCAAATTGCAACCACCAAACACACGAAAGCTGTAAAGTCCTGCATCAAGATCAAGTCCACCACCTTGCGGAAAATCAACCACGTGTTGAAATCCACCGGGTACTTCTGGATCCGGTATTTCTTGCCCATTTGTGTCTGAACTTCGGTCTTGACTATGCGCAGCACAAGCGATGTGTTGTTCTCCTGGAACACTTTGAGGTTCTCTGCCCACTGCACAAGGCGGAACTTGTTACTCTGCTGATTGAGCAAATACCCAATGCCAAAGTTGTAAGAAAGCCGCCAAAACACATAGAGCCCCGTGAAGACCTGGATACGGGTTTTGGACTCGGCAGCCCAGAAAACTAGCGAGTTGGCTATCAAAAGCGTGACAATTACGATTTCGAACATGGACTTGCGGACTGTGGGGTCGAAAAGCGTCTTGACCATGTCATGGGTCTCAGGGACCAAAAAGGTCTCTCCTTTGAAGGTGATGCCTTTGCGCTCCGACATTCTGCTATGAAACACTGGTATAAACGGAGCAGTTGTGGCGTCTGGAAAGTGCTGCTCAGCCGTGTGGCCACTGTGTGTAAGTCCAGACACGTGATTCGTCACGTGTAAAAACAATTAGTGGTCACGTGAGTGGTAACGATCTCGTCTTAAAATTGTTACGTGTATGTCACGTTATTTTGGGTCACGTGCAGTAGTTATCCTTTCCTCAATGTTTTTTCACGTCTACCTATGTTTCGTGTGACAATTTAGCGTCCAGATGGTCCAGTAGGTCAATTGAAGTCTGCAAAGAAAACAGTGGAAAAAAAAGGCCTATATCCAACTTTACAGTGGTACTTATATAGGTGGCGAGATTTCAGGGCTCAAAGTGCATGTGATTTTGGCCCGGGCATTGTGCAGGATCCTCGCCGTTGGGCCAGCAGCACACACACCTCCAGGCACCGACAACATACAGGAAGGCAGAAAAGGGAAAGCCTCTAGTTTAGTAAAGCAGCCAATTGACAAGTCAAACGAGTCAAATGCTACATGGAATTTAACCTGTATATTTATTACCTATAAACTAGCATCTTCTAGATGCATCAGCCAACCAGACAGAACAAGGCGACACCAGTTAAGCCTAAGCAACACCAGCTAAGCGACGCGCGACCATCGCAGCTCTCTTAGGACTAGCTTTAGTCATTAGTAGGTTCTTTCTCTTCAGGAGCCTTCAACACAACATACAAGGCATGCATAATACCGGGAAGGTAAAGGAAGAGGCACAAGACAATATTAATAATCATGGGCGTTCTGGACTCTGGGCTTGCGTAGTGCACGGCCATAAAGGGAAGAATAAAAGCTAAAGTTAGTTGGGTTGGAAAAGACTTGGATCTGAGTACATACACAAAAGAACTTTGGAGAACTGGTCAGAAGCGACTGGGTCCGTTGGTGCATCGCCTTCTGTGACATTGAAACGGTTTTGGTTGTTAGCGACTGGACCAGAAGACATGGTGATTAGATAGCAAAGGGAATGAGTGTAGATTAGAACTAGAGGGGGCGGGAATGGCCGCTTTATATACCACGGTGGAATCACAAAACCGTTTTGCCACCCGTTGTTTTGTGCTCGCCATGTTTTTGTGTTGTACCAGCTGCAGCCACAAAAGGACGCAAATATGCAAAGGACGCAGCTACAAAAGGACACAAAAATACGAAGGACACAAAAATACAAATGGACGCAGATGGACACAAAAGCACCATCACGATTATATGGACCGAATTATATGGAGATTTTTGTATACTCATACGGCCATGAATGGGCACATGACCTTTGTCACATGACTGACTTATTGACTGATAAATTTTTTTTATTTTTCAGTGACTGATTGAGTGACTGATTGAGTGACTGATTGAGTGACTGATTGAGTGACTGATTGAGTGACTGATTGAGTGGCTGATTGAGTGGCTGATTGGGTGGCTGATTGAGTGACTGTTAGGAGATTGGTATTGTCGTGGTCCTACATATTACACTTTTTTTTGTTTAGTTTGGTTTAATTCAATTCCACAAAAAAAAATAATCCTTCTAAACTAACCATGAATAATTCTGTGACTATTTTGAATTGTATATCAAACAATTTTTGGCTCGCGAGGTATTCGGTTTTAAGGCTCTCTTGTTTCTCACATCTGCAGGATTTTGCACCCAGTGCAGACAATACTACTAATATGTTGAAATTTCGGATAAGCAAAGGGACATTTTTGCATTCATCAATCATTAAAGAGCCTTTTTGTGCAATGTGATATTTCGGTTGTTTGTTACTGGCCCATATACTTCAGTGGATGTTGACACTGAGGCTGTTAGAGTATGTGCAAACTCCACCACCAAAGTTTCGGACATGACCGACGAATTCCTGTGTGTTGGTGCATATTCCATTTTGGACTTACTTTGGTAATGGTTTAGAGTTTTTATTCCTACTCCATCAGTCAACCCCGAAGTCATACATTCATACAGTTACTCATACAGTTACTCATACAGTTACTGATACAGTTACTCATACAGTTACTGATACAGTTACTCATACAGTTACTGATACAGTTACTCATACAGTTACTGTTACTGATATAGTGACTAATCACTCTTCAGATTCTCACCTAACGGAGACTCACTGTCCAATCACTCACTATCCAATCATTTTCGGTGCTTCACTTCAGTCACTAAAAAATTACATACTCCACAGATTTTCACATACACTTTTCAGCTGACCAGCCCAATTTCACCCATCACTATACTTGTGCTGATTTTTATTACTATGGCTCAGGTCTTGTACATGCCCACTGACTCATATAAAACATGTCCTGATGGTTTAGGACAAGATCTTTCAGCACCTGAAGTTCCAGTTGCTCATAATAAACCTATTGCTCACGAAGCGGACACCCTCTTTCGTCTTCGGAAGTGAAATTTGCACCTCCAAACAAAAAAAAAAGACTCTATTGGAGATGCTCTTAAGCAACCCTACCATACTGAAGGAGAGGAGTCGGTCATGTGCGCGACCAGCATGTTGAGGCCTCGAGCAGATGATGAGTATAAATTACTAGTTGTGGTTGTTAAAGTGTTACTCTATGGATATTTCCTCATCGTCTCCAAAGAACTGGCAGAGGAAAGTCTTTGTGGCGTGAAAGTCTACTTCGGAATCAAGGTGGAAGTAGTTAAGTCCACATCTACCAATTCCTCTGCTTCTTGGTTCTGAGCATTGGTGTCAACATCTGATTTGTCCGTCGAACTAAGATCGATATCAGAGTCGTCGATTTCAACTTTTCTTTTTTCCATTGTGGTTTATGATGTATAAGTGGCTACAGATGAGAATGGTCAATATCAATATGATTTCTATAGATAAGTTCTATTTTCTATGAACTCTATGAGCTCTATGAACTCCATGAACTCTGTGAACCCCAAGAACTCTGTGAACCCCAAGAACTCTGTGAACCCCAAGAACTCCATGAACTCCAAGAACTCCATGAACTCCATGAACTCTGTGAACTCCATGAACTCCATGAACTCTGTGAACTCCATGAACTCCATGAACTCTGTGAACTCCATGAACTCTATTATTAACTCTATTCTTCTCTCTTGACTTCAGCCTAGATTCAATAGCTGACAAGGTTACGGTAAACAAACACCCAGAATCTAAAATGGTGCTCTCGGTAAACGAGAAGGTGAACGAGAAGGTGAACGAGAAGGTGAACGATTTCGAAACACAACTACCTGTGCTTTTTACCCATCACATCACCGGGTTTCTACAAAGAACAAAGAAGTGTTTGTCAAAGCCGAGGAGGAAGAAGAGGAGAAAGGTCTTAATCTGGACAACTGTGTACTGGAAAATAATGCGGAGGGACCTTCCAATTCTCACATTCTCACCTCTTGGATGCCATATAAATTAGATGGGCCAATTATGACGTTTGAAGGCGAAAACTGATGTACATCAATGCTTTTCTCTTGCCATTTATTTGTGCCTTGGAACTGCGCATGCCATCAAAAAATATGAGCATTTACCATAAGCAAGGAATAAGCAAACTGATGGTACTCCTCTATGAACTCCAAGAATTCTTTGAACTCTGTGAACTCTGTGAACTCTGTGAACTCTGTGAACTCTGTGAACTCTGTGAACTCTGTGAACTCTGTGAACTCTGTGAACTCTGTGAACTTATGGATATAAAGTTGTGCGTCCATACGCCAGATATATCGAAACCAGTGATCTTTCCAATACGAAGCACCGACGAAAAACCCTTCTCGGTGACACACATCTTGCCATACTTGTTCTTGATGAAAGACACATTATTAGAGTAATCCAAGGTCCAGATGTTGATGCCGTCGCCTTCACCAGAAAAGTAAATGTCGTTTGTGATTTCCTTGGCAATAAACTGCTTGAAGATAAGGCCTTGTTTAGATATCGAGAGTTTGGGGTTAAAGATATCCAAGGTATTGGAAGGTATGTCGTACTTCACAACAAAAATATAAATGTCCATGGTGGTTGCAATGATCAAGAGGTAATTTGCGTCAGCAACAAAGATGCCTAGCTATACCTTTGGGTGCGAAATTTCAGTACTTGAATGTTTAAAGATGGTCTGGATCAGGTACAACCACTTGGTAGACACTGATTCAGGTGCAATGACCAGAACAAAAGTGGTGATTTCAATGTCTCGAACAAATTCATAGTCTAATTACTCTACTTTTGTTAGATCCACCATACATAGTACGCTACCTATTGAGGTATTTTGAGCCTACACTTGTTTAATACTAACACTGGCCACTTTAAGACGCTGTGGCCTAATATTGTATGATGTTGAGACGGCGTTCATTGCTATTAATCTGGTGCTAAGCCTCCCACGCCCTCTTCTCTAAAAGTATTGAGTACCTCAGATTTTCCTTTCGGAGAATGAACATAGTAACCAGAGTACCTGACATAACCGGAGTTTAACACTACCACTACACTACCACTACACTATACCATACTATACCATACTATACCATACTATACCATACTATACCATACTATACCATACTATACCATACTATACCATACTATACCA
>NKZD01001617.1:0-19954 GCA_002370635.1 Metschnikowia cerradonensis
TTTCAAGTGACTATTTTTCAAGTGACTATTTTTCAAGTGACTATTTTTCAAGTGACTATTTTTCAAGTGACTATTTTTCAAGTGACTATCTTCATGTTATATTTATAATTGCATATATGCTTGATATTACAATTATTATTCCCTACTATACCACCTCCAAATACTTTGGTATTTTCATATCATTAACGTTTATTCCCAGAATTTGTGTACTTTGTCCTTTTTCCCCGCCTACGGTGGGGCATGTGTTATTAATTTTAGCTGTTTGCTTATCCCAATTAAGGTATTGTAATTTCAATAAAGGTATTTTATTTTGAGAACCATTTAATAAACGATTATCTCATTTAAATCCTTTAATTACATTAGATGATATATAAACCGATGTCAAAAATTGTTTTAACCTATGGTGCGAGTGACTGGCGCGAGTGACTGGTGCGAGTGACTATGGATACAGTGTCTTTCAAAACCATTCAAACCAAAAAGACAGAATGGTTCAAACCAAAAAGACAGAATGGTTCACACCAAATGGCTTAATGTTTCACACCAACTTTTATTAGAATTCAAATTCAATATTCTGAAATCTGAAATCTGAAATCTGAAAGATTGCCTCATATGGTACTACATTTTGGACAAAAGTCTTGCAGTACCAATCAAGGTTGAAAAAGGCACAGGAACTGAACTAGTTTTATTGTTATCCTGTATATACCAACTTGTGAGGGGTCTATGTAATTAGTAAGTGAAGAGGTATATGAGAAATTACACGGGCCCCTGTACCCACAATTATATCGTACTAGGTACTCTTTAAGTCTATTTGAACTACTGTAGTGGAATAATACAAGTGTATTAGTTTTGTAAAATGGAATACCGGGCTCATGTAACACCCGATGGGTTCATCAATGGGCTAGGTAATCGACACCTTATTGATCCTGAACTTATTGATCCTGAACTTATTGATCCTGAACTTATTGATCCTGAACTTATTGATCCTGAACTTATTGATCCTGGAATTATCGAACCCACTTCGAGCGATTCTGGTCTCGGCGATTGCTTTGCGTTTCTGGATTACAACAAGAGCGAACAACAAAATGAGATGGACTGGGAAGTGCCCGTGATGCACGAAACTGTTGACCAACCTATGAGTGACGACAAACTAATGATATCACCGGGTAAAGCATCGGGTAAGCGGGGCCAATACAATATCTATCCAAGGTACATTAAGGAGAAATTTTGGCATGATGTCATGGAGAAGGGTCACTCGGCATATGTGGCAGCGAAAGAGTATAACATCAAACTTCAAACAAATAAAAAAACTGCTTATACTTGGAAAAGAAATTGGAATAAGGAGGTTTGTATGCAAATACAGGGGAAAGAGGAAGCCCCAAAGAAACACGGACGTAAACCTATCTTGACGGAAGAGCACAACTCATACTTGCAAGGATTGGTTGAGGCCGATGCAATGGTTACTTTGCAATCTATGTTAGATAGTATCCGGGCGACATTCAATAACATCAAGATCAGCGCTGCAACATTGACGACATTGGCAACATTGGCGACATTGGCAACATTGGCAACATTGGCAACATTGGCAACATTGGCAACATTGGCAACATTGGCAACATTGGCAACATTGGCAACATTGGCAACATTGGCAACATTGGCAACATTGGCAACATTGGCAACATTGGCAACATTGGCAACATTGGCAACATTGGCAACATTGGCAACATTGGCAACATTGGCAACATTGGCAACATTGGCAACATTGGCAACATTGGCAACATTGGCAACATTGGCAACATTGGCAACATTGGCAACATTGGCAACATTGGCAACATTGGCAACATTGGCAACATTGGCAACATTGGCAACATTGGCAACATTGGCAACATTGGCAACATTGGCAACATTGGCAACATTGGCAACATTGGCAACATTGGCAACATTGGCAACATTGGCAACATTGGCAACATTGGCAACATTGGCAACATTGGCAACATTGGCAACATTGGCAACATTGGCAACATTGGCAACATTGGCAACATTGGCAACATTGGCAACATTGGCAACATTGGCAACATTGGCAACATTGGCAACATTGGCAACATTGGCAACATTGGCAACATTGGCAACATTGGCAACATTGGCAACATTGGCAACATTGGCAACATTGGCAACATTGGCAACATTGGCAACATTGGCAACATTGGCAACATTGGCAACATTGGCAACATTGGCAACATTGGCAACATTGGCAACATTGGCAACATTGGCAACATTGGCAACATTGGCAACATTGGCAACATTGGCAACATTGACAACATTGGCAACATTGGCAACATTGGCAACATTGGCAACATTGGCAACATTGGCAACATTGGCAACATTGGCAACATTGGCAACATTGACAACATTGACAACACTGTATAGGTTTGTTACTCAAGTGTGCCAATTGAGTATCAAGCGTATTTCCAAATGGTCTATAAGGAGGGACCTGGACGATATCAAGCAGCAACGGTACGAATGGGCAAAAGAGTATCAACACAAGCTCAACCGTACCAAAAACTGTATCTTTATTGATGAAGCCGGCTTCAACATTAGTATGAGGAGAAAATAATACGGTTGGTCCTCGGTAGGTGACAAGGCAATAACACACGTACCTGTAACAAGAGGATTAAATGAATCGTTCATAAGAGCGATATCTGCTCAGAGATGTATCAGTTTAAAAATTCGAAAAAAAAGCCCACTAAGCCCGTATCAAGCAAGAAGAGGAAGTTGGACGCAGGGGAGTCTAAGTCCGAAGTAATGCCAAGAGGTACCACTGCCAACCATTTCTATGGGTTGGTGAAATCAGTTATAGATCAAATAGAGTCTACTGATGAACTCGGTGAATTGAAGTACTTAGTTCTCCATAATGCTGCCATATCACAAGCGCCGTGATCTCCAATTATTGGTTGCCCTGCCCTGAGCAACTTAGAGTTTGTCTTTTTGCCCCCCAATTCTCCTTGCTTAAATGTAATCGAAGATTTTTGGGCCGTTTGTAAGTCCAAGGTCAAGAGTTTTAGGTTAGCAAAGAAAGAAGAATTGACGCCTGCAATTCGACAATCTATAAAACAACTAAGTCCTCAAAGTTATCAGTGGGTTCTGTATGCGCGCTGGAGAGTATATTACAGTGTTTTTCAAAAGTATCCAAACACGCGCGATAAAACGATTCAAACCACACTAGCAAAATTAAATAAACCAATAATTTAAAAAGTTTGGTGCCCCTTCCACTTCAGCTCCGTCTGTTTTGACCCTTGATTGGTCCTGCAAAACTCTCAAATTTAGTACATATGAGGCAATCATCCAGATTTAACATTTCAGAATAGTGAAATCTGATGAAAGTCGGTGAGAAACATTACGCCATTTGGTTTGAAACAAAGGAGTACGTACCAATTTGTCGCGCTGGTTTGAATACTTTTGAAAAACACTGTAAAGAGAGAGTATGTTAAGGCTCTCTTTTCCCCGCAGAATGCTCGTTCTTGACTGAAAGAGAGAGAGAATTCGTGGTGAACAGAGTGAAGTACTCATCCAACTTGAAGGCAAAAGCCAGCGACGTTACCGAAGATCTTGCAACACCAGCCAACTTTGGAGAAACAAATGAAAACGACAAGAAGTGGGCATTTGCCGTGTTCAAAGACTGGCAGTCGTGGTGCATGTTGATGATCTACTATGGAGTGTGTGTTCCGCTCTATTTTTTAGAGCGTCAATCATTCTAATTGTTAAGAAAATATGGTACTTTACGACAACAAAAAGGAAAAAAAAATAGAAAATAAAAAATAGAAAAAAGAAAAAAGAAAAAAGAGGAAAGAGGAAAAGGAGGGAAAAAGAGGAAAAGAGGAAAAGAGGGAAAACAGAGGAAAAACAGAGGGAAGAAGAGAGAAAAAGAGAGAAAAAGAGAGAAAAAAGAGGTAAAAAGAGGTAAAAAAATAAAAAAAGGGGCGGTGGTTGGATTATTTCGATTTTTCATATTATTTTACGGAAAATAGTTTGAAGAATTTCGATGATACAGTGTTTTTCAAAACTATTCAAACCAGCGCGGCAAAATGTTTTCGAACCAACAAGACAGAAGAATGGTTCAAAGCAGCGCGGCGAAACGATTCAAATCACCACAACTAGCAAAATTAAACAAACCAATACAACATGAATGATTACCAAAAAAAATTCCCAACAAGTTGTTGTATACAGGATAACAAGGAAATCAGTTTTCAGTTCGGTTCCGTCCGTTTCGTCCGTTTTTCACCCTTGATTAATTTTGCAAGACTTTTGTCCCAAAAGTAGTACCATATGAGTCAATCCTTCAGATTTCAGATTTCAGATTTCAGATTTCAGATTTCAGATTTCAGACTTCAGACTTCAGATTTAAGATTTCAGATTTAAGTGGTGATTTCAGAATATTGAATTTGATTACTAATAAAAGTTGGTGTGAAACATTAAGCCATTCTGGTTTAAAAGACTGTGTGAAGGAGTACGAAACGAAATTTCTTGAATTATTGGTTTGTTTAATTTTGATAGTGTGGTTTGAATTGTTTTACCGCGCTGGTTTGAATAGTTTTGAAAAACACTGTATCTGTCCTCCACTATTTTCTTTCTCTGTCCATGTATTAGTCATCTTAGTTCTGTATATCTGTCTATTACTTATTGTCTATGTATTATTAGCTTTCTGTCTCTCCTTTCTGCCTACTAATACTGCCTACTAATACTGCCTGTGTCATGTATTGGAACTGCATACAATTCGAAATAGCCCTTTATGCAAGATCAATTGGTAAGGACCCAAATCGTTGACGGTGACCGCAAGTTATTGTTCTAGTATGACTTCGATATCGGGTGCCTGCATATAAGCCTGTGGAAGTCGTTTTTTCCTACAATGCCGTCAAATTTCAATGTGGCACTATTCAGACATTGTAGTCGGGTTCAGCATTGTGCCATAGCCGCAGTCTATTGTGGTGACGCCCTTAAGCCATTGTGGGCGCAAAGCACTATTGTGGCCAGGCCAGCTTCCCCAGCTAATGTGCTCTTATTTTCTATCTAATGCTCCATGCATTCTTCTTCCCGGCTGCGGCATGCACCCCGCCCCAGCTCCCACATGCAAGCGAATTTTAAGCGGGGTAGTACTCCCAAACAGAGGATAAAAGAGAGAGACAGAGACAGAGACAGACAGAATGTACGTGGACAGAAATAGACAGACAGAGACAGACAGAATGTACGTAGACAGAAATAGACAGACAGAAGACAGAAGACAAAACAGGTAAGGCAAAAAAGACAAGACAAAAAAGACAAGACAAAAAATACAACACAAAAAATACAACACAAAAAATACAACACAAAAAATACAACACAAAAAATACAAGACAAAAGACAAGACAAAAGACAAGACAAAAAAGACAAGACAAAAAAATCACACTAACAAAAACACACTAACAAAACACAAATACAGTGTTTTTCAAAACTATTCAAATCAGCGCGCCAAAACGATTCAAGCCAATAATTCAAAAAGTTTCGTACCCCTTCGCACAGTCTTTCAAATCAAATGGACAAGTTGTTGTATACAGGATAACAAGGAAACCAGTTCAGTTCCTGTCCGTTTTTCACCCTTGATCGGTACTGCAAGACTTTTGTCCCAAATGTAGTACCATAAGAGGCAATCCTCCAGATTTCAGATTTCAGAATATTGAATTCTAATAAAAGTTGGTGTGAAATATTACGCCATTTGGTTTGAACCATTCTGTCTTCTTGGTTCGAAATATTTTGTCATGCTGATTTGAACCCTTTTGTCATGCTAGTTTGAATAGTTTTGTAAAAAAACACTGTAAATTGGAGTATGCACAAGGAACATTGGAGAAAGCGGAGGGAAAAGTAAGCTTTTTTAGGGGAAAAGCCACTCGATCCTGCATACAGCGTGGAAGGTGGAGGATGGGGCGGGCGTCCTTACACCCACCCACCCCTCACACCCGTGCACCCGTGCACCCGGACTTGCGAGCAACTCACGTCACATCACATGGCCTTATTAATGCGCGATCTCCTCCACTGCTTTTTGCTTTTTCTGTGTGTCCGCCAAACCCTGAGAAACTAGCGGATTGATTTTTAAAGCTAAGCCACGCTACGCCTACATTTCCCGCGTCTCCACTCTCCCAAATCAGCGAGGCCAAAGAATTTGACCTCCAAAATAATCTCCGTTCAAAAACACACCGGCTTATTCTTTTTTTTTTCGGGTTCTCTTCTTTTTACAGGTTCCTTCGTTTTTTCTAGGTTCCTTCTTTTTTTTGGGGGCTATCCTATATAAATAATCATCCTTCTACATGTCTAGCCTTACATTCCAGAGTACGGCTTCCGGCCGCCACGTGGGGAAGAAACACATCATCATAGTGGGCGCCGGGATTATGGGTGTTTGCACAGCATATTACTTGGTGACACATCCGGCATATGACCCGGCCAAGTACCACATTTCGTTGGTGGAGTCCAAGCGAGTGGCGGGAGGTGCTAGCGGGAAGGCTGGGGGACTTTTGGCGCTCTGGGCGTTTCCCGTGCCTTTGGTGCCGCTCTCCTTCCAGCTACATCAGAACCTCTCCGATACCTATGACGGTGAAAATGAGTGGGACTATAGGAGGTTGACCACTGTGTCGGTGGAGGGCGACGTGAGTGGCGTCGAATCGGATCTCGGTTCGGACAACGAGCTGGACGACATAGAGTCTCAATCGCTCGGCAAAAACCCCCCTTCAAGACAACCTTTCCTGACGGATACACTTCCCCCGGACTTGAACTGGATCTCGCAATCCTTGGTGTCCAGCTGTTCGTGTTTGGGGGGAACAGACTCCACGGCGCAGGTGCACCCTTACAAATTCACCAACTTCTTGTTAAAAAAAGCAGTGGAAAAGGCCAATGGCTCGCTTGAATTGATCTTAGGAAAGGTCAACCGCGTGTTGTACTCCATGGAAACAGGAGTGGCCACGGGCATCGAGTATGAGCCCACCAGCGCTAAGGTCACGCAATCCGGCGCAGAAAAGAAACTCATTTCGCTTAAGGGCGAACAAACCGTGCTTACAGTGGGGCCCTGGACGTCCCGAATCTTGCCGGACTGTCCAATCTCCGGGTTGCGGGCCCATTCCATTACCATCGCTCCATATAAGGAAACAAGCGTTTCGCCGTATGCGATCTTTACGCAGTTCAAGACGGGCCACGGCTCCTATTCGTCGCCGGAGATCTACGCCCGAAAAGACGAGGTGTTTGTATGTGGAGAAGGCGATTCGGCTGTGGATGTGCCCGAAACCACGGACGACGTGGAGGTGGTCAAGTCCAAGTGCGACGACTTGTTCAAGCAGGTGGGCAAGATGTCGCCCATGTTGAAAAAAGGCCAGATTTTGAAGAGACAGGCGTGCTACTTGCCGGTGCTTGACGTGCCGTCGTCGTCGGGGCCTTTGATTGGCGAGACCAATGTGGACAACTTGTTCTTGTGTTCAGGCCACTCGTGCTGGGGCATCAACAACGCTCCGGCCAGCGGCAAGATCATGAGTGAGTTGTTGATCGACGGCGTGTGCAAGTGTGCAGACATCGGCAGCTTGGACCCATCTCTTTACTTTGATGCATCGGTATTGGTGGACGAGGACGTGGAATGATAGAAGTCTACATGGTCGACTGGTAGTGCTACTGATGCCATTACTGATATTTAGTGCTACTGATACTATTACTGATATTTGGTGCTACTGATGTCATTACTATTACTGAGCTTTTGGTGCTAGAGATGTCACTACTACTACTGGTGATTGTGCCAATGACTACTTGGTCGACTAGATCTATGTATAGTTAGTTATAGCAGCGTTCATCTAATAGTATTTTAGAAGAAGCGGTGTAAGCGCATATTTTAATGAGCAAGTATGCACTTAGCCAGCGCGCACCCCAATCCTCTCACTACAACTAGAACTACAACTACACCCTCGACACAACTCCACACAACTCTACACTATACACCAACCCTATATTCCTCCATATAACCCTTCCCCCATCATATATCGTCTCCATAACCTCGATTCAATATGATGCACGATATGCCTATGGATCCGCACATGCCCATGGAGGATATGTGCCAAATGAACGTATGTACCCAATTTACCACCAACCACCAATCATCAACCAATCACAATCATCAACCCATCACAATCATCATTGGCCAATCATTATCAACCAATTAATAAACAATTTCCATAATTGGTTCCTACTACTTTTGCTAACTATAGATGGTGTTCACGTGGGAGTGGCGCAATTCGTGTGTGATCTACGAATGGTGGCACGTAAAAACGGCGCAGGGGTTTGTAGCGACGTTCGTGGTTCTCACGCTTTTGAGTGTACTATACGAGTACCTCCGGTTTCGCGTAACGCAGTGGAGAATTCAGGTTGCGCAGGGCTCTAGTTCTGGTTTGAGTCCTGGTTTGAGTCCTGGTTTGGGTTCTAGTTTGGGTTCTAGTTTGAGTCCTTGCTTGGGTGGATCTGCTATACGCGTGGCTCTGACCGTGCGGGTACGCCTGGCTATACTTTATGCGGTGCAAGTGGGCTATTCGTTCATGTTGATGTTGGTGTTCATGACGTATAACGGCTGGTACATGATGGCGGTGGTGCTTGGGGCGGGCCTTGGATTTTATGTGTGGGGAGACCTTGAGCCCAAATCCTTGGTGTGTCATTGACCTCCCAGTCTCCAGTAAGGCCAGCCCTCAGGTCAGCACTCACTGATAGCATTCACTAATAGCTGGTTAATATACTCGGGCCAGTGGTCAATTTCTGGTCAATTTCTGGTCAGTCTAAAACTCATTGTTCAGATGGAAACTCAGGCCAGTCTCAGGCCAGACTCACTAATAGCTACTACTCACTATATTCAGGTCAGACTCACTCGAAACCCAGTACTCATGACAGTCTCTGGTCATGTTTAGTCTGTACTCACTACACTCGGTCCTGGTCCAATGTTATTCAGTGTCTCCAGTGTCTCCAGTGTCGTCCGGTGTCTCCAGTGTCGTCCAGTGTCGTCCAGTGTCGTCCAGTGTCTCCAGTGTCTCCAGTGTCTCCAGTCTCAGCCCAAAACTCGCTGTTCAGAGGAAAACTCAATGCACTGTTCAGTCCAGTGTTTAGTTTAGTGCTGACTATACTCAGGCCAGTATTGACTATACTTCGTCCAGTTCAGCCCAGTGTCAGCCCGAAACTCACTGTCAGATGAAAACTCAGGTCAGTCTTAGTCCAGTGTCGTCCAGTTCCAGTGTCTCCAGTCCCGTCCAGTGCTAACCCAGTCTCAGCTAAGTCTCAGGCCTACGAAGTCCAATCTCAAAGTTTCAGCCAGTTTAGTCTGTCTGATCGAGCAGTACCCACTTTGTTTGATGCTAATACTACTATTAGGTCTATTAGATCTCATTAGTATGGTACTACTTTAAGGCTATTACTGCTATTGGACCACTTTAAGGCTACTTCTGCTATTGGACTACAATCATACTATTATGGTCATTAGTACTGCTACTGCTATTAGGATTGAATCACTACTAGCACTAATGCGCCCAGTGCCAAACTTTAGAAGTGTTATGCTACCTGGGGCTATAGTCTGTATTTGAAAGAGGTGTATTGCTAATGGGCTCGTTAAATGGATCTTTTCAAGGAATGAAGAACTATGATGAATGAATATTCTGAACGGCCAACTACTATTATTAGTGCTGTTATTACTAGTGCTACTACTACAGTACTACTGTACGTGACTAGTGCTACTACTATGACTATGGGCTATTGGTGTGCTTCCACTATTACTGGCTTTGTTATGACTACGGTACTACAACTAGGGTACTGCTGTTACATGACTACTGTTACGTGACTACTGCTACTGATATATTAGGGCTATTGGGTCTATTGGTTCTATTGGTTCTAATAGGACTACTACTATTGATGCTTATAGTAGTAGTACTAATAATATCTGGACTACTACTAGGTCTATGGTCTATGGCCTATGGGCTATTAGCACTAGTACTACTATTAGTCCTAGTACTGCCACTATTACTAGGGATCTCACCACTGATACCATTGTTACTATTAGTACTACTACTAGTGGGACTAGTGCTTTAAGGGCTACTACTATTAGAGCTACTACTATTAGAGCTACTACTATTAGGGCTACTATTATTAAAGCTAGTGGTACTATGGGCTATGGGCTATGGGCTATGGGCTATGGGCTATGGGCTGGGACTATGAGCACTGGCGCTAGTAATATTTGGCCTAGTACTAAATTAAGGCCTAGTGGAACTACTATTAGAATTGGGGCTAGTGGCACTACTATTGGACTGTACCACTATATTAGGAGTATGAGGACTTGGCCATTGGTACTTCTACTGAGTCTACTTTTGTGTGGAAAGATCAGTCCTAGATTCACCATTGGATTCAATTCATCATTGGGTTTATATGGTATATCTTTTTACTGTTTATTATAGAAATACACAAATCCATCTTTTGTAGGAGTTAAGAATAGTTTGAAAAAATGTACAAAACAGGTACTTGTCATATATTAATATATTTACAAATTACTTCACTAACTACTTCACTATTTCTCTATACCACACTCCATCGTCTACTCCATCATCTTCTCTCTTATCTATACTCCATCTATGCTCGACTGCCTAGTACCATATTGTATTCTGAAACTTGTATAGGAGACTAGAGAGGACTTGGGTGAGTGGATCCTATAAAGGAAACCCTAGTCACTATACAAACCGGAACTAGCAGAGCTCTGATCTGATTGGAAGAGGCAGACTAGGATATCTACTCCTGGACCACCAACTGCGACGTAACGTTATTGTCCCATAAAGCTATATATAGTGATAAATTTGACGCCTTCCGTTATTTCACCTTGACCTTAGATGTAAAATATTTATATCATATTTCACCTTTATTGATTTATCTTCATTTCCCATATATGAATAATGACACTAAGTTCTGATGATGAGTTTTCCCGCAAGAACCTAGCAACAACCGGTTTATTAAGGGACCACGCTGTCAACTACTTAAGTAGCCCGATTCCACCCTCTGTGAATCATCAGCAAATGAACATAGTGAACAGAGTACCTGACGTAACAACACGATCTAACAAGGGTATTTTAAAAATGATAAGAAAGGCTGCAGTAACGGATGAGAAAAAAAGGGAAATTGGCTGCAGTAATGACGGACAAACAAAACTGGGAAATTGGCTGCAGTAATGAGGGACAAAAAAAACTGGGAAAATGGCTGTATTTATATACTTGTAGAAAGTGGGGATTTCCCCTCTTTTATGCTTTTGTGGGCGTCGCAGCGGCGCGACGTTTTGCAGCCACCTCACAATATATCTATATAAGCACCGCTTCGCACACGTTAAAAAAATCTCCAACATATGCTTTCTTTCAAGGCAATGCTTAGGGCAAAAGAAAAATAAAAGAACGTCTGCCGAAAGGCTTGCTCTCTTCAGAAAATATAGAAGGTTAGATAGGTAGAAGAGAAAACTTCAAAGGGGGGTATACAAATGACCTCAACCTTGGACGATTGATCGACAGCGGTGACCACTTGGATTATGAAAACAATACGATCATCCCGAGGGATAAAATATTCAGTCCCCAGCTCTTAAGATAGTTTCAAGTACAAGCTCCGCAGCTCTTACGAAAGTATCAAATGCTTCAAAGTGACTGGTGGATCCGATAAGGGCAAGAAAATTTTGCAGGTGGTTGATAAGAGTGATATTGATACTATCACTACCTTGAATTTCTGGTGTGTCAAAACACTGCAGCTCTTACCAAAGTCTCAAAAGGTTCAAAGTCGAGGTGGATAAACGTGCTTCTCGAGGAGTAGGAGGTTACAAGAGGAAAAGGGACACCTTGTGGTGGACGCTGCGAAGAATCCTCGAGTATGTGAAAGATGAGAGAACTGGCTTTTCCTATGAAGTAAGTGAAGAGGCCACTGAAGAGGAGTATTGTTGTAGCTCCTCCTTCTCCAAAAGCAGAATCCATGGCAAATTGCCTTCCAAAGGTTGAGTCGAAACCTACAAGCAAGCACAATGAGTTTATCTACTTGGTGAATATAAAGCGAGGAGTATAGGTTGAAGATCACTCTATCGGGATGAAACCATGAGACATGGAGCTTCAACCCCGAATATCCATCCTCAATCCAAATCAGTCTTCTTCATCAATCTTCACCCAAATCTTTTTTCTGTTGATCTTAAAGGGACATCCAGATCCAGCATACCCAACAGGCCCCAAAAAATAGTTAGTACACGGGACTATTACTGGAATAGAGTGACGCCAGAGTGAAAACCAAATTGAGGAACCAGGAGGTCTTCTGGTTTTAAGAAAAATACATTCAGATCTCATCTGAACTGTATTGATGGGTTTGATATTTGTGCAGTTGAAACTCAAATAAGTGACCCATTACTCTCATTGCTCATTTAGGGGTTGACTCGAATACTTGCATAATCGATAGACTCATTTGTTTGTGTTTCAAGGAGGGCGAAAGGAACGACTTTTGTGGGATCCCTACACAATGATGAGATATCCGGTCGTGGATTGACAAAGAAAGCTCTACGGACGAAAACGCTCACCTCGTTCTAATTTCTATTATGAAAAGGTGCATACATTTTCTAATCGTGTTTTGAGATCCTGAAAGGCTTATTGATTTGGGCTTGATTCAGACTTATTAGGTGGCTACTCATCGAAAGACTAAACAGGATGGACTCATACTGTACTCTTTGAGTGGATGAGAGGGTTGATGCTCTAGTGTACTGTTACTATGAGAATAAGTTACTGAGTTACAATGAAAATGAGGTGCTATAGATACTATGTGACACTGAGTTAGTATGAGAGTAAGGTGCTATAGTTACTATAAGTTACTGAGTTACTATGAGTTACTGACTTACTGACTTATGACTTACTGACTTACTATGAGTTATAGTTTAGTTATTGATGGGAAAAAGCCACTGATCAAAATGAGTTACTATGAGAATGACCTGCGGTTGGGAATGTTTTAATGTGAAAATGAGTTACTATGGGGTACTATGGGGTACTATGAGGGGTACTGCTTCTAATGATAATAAGAGGCTGACTATTTCATTAAAAACACTGAATGGAAAAACCCTGGTCGTTTTTGAGAAATGGATTATTGGATTTTCTTAAAATGACAAAGCGTTAATGTCCTTCTAATTTTTCCATGACCGCATTGTTAGGTTGGTTGAAACTGAATCCATACCGTTTCATCCTGCATACACATCATTCACATCTTAATACATTAATATCACAAATTGTTTTCAACAAATCACAAACTAGACACTTTTATGGCTCTTTTAGAATATAATTTTGCTGTTTATTGGCAAATAGAAACCACAATGATTAGTGTACACGTGGTCGCACAAAATTCTAATTTCAATTACAAGTGCTCCAGTGGCGCAGTGGTTAGCGCTTCGTGCTTATAGCCGTTTTACGACGTTGTTATACAACAAAGTCACGATCGTGTGAGGAACGCGATGGTCGTGGGTTCAAACCCCTCCTGGAGCATTCTGTAATTTTTACCTCCGCAGACTGCGCTCATCTCATCGCATTTTTTACCACCTACCACCTACCACCTGCAACGCTCAATTACATCTACTACTCCCACCACAACTTCCTCTACATCCAGCACCCAGTACAACATTACAAAAGTACAGCCCGCATACAGTACACAGTACAATTCATCCTAATATCACTACACCACTACATCCACCCCACCCACACTCACACTCACACTCACACAATGTCGGCACGGATGTTTATGGAACAGAGCGTTCCGGAGTTGGAGGATCTCCAGCGCAAGGGACTCTTTGAGCGGCGGGAAATCACCATGATCATGCGTAGACGTACGGATTTTGAGCAGAGAACGCAAGGTCGTGGAGCACAGGCCAAGGATTTCCTCCGCTACGCCCAATTCGAAACCAACCTCGATAAACTCCGGCTCAAGCGCATGCTGCGTCTCAGCCAATCAGGAGCCGTGGATTCCACGCCCAGCATTTCCGATAAAGCAGGGTTCCGTCGTGTTATCTCCATTTTCGACCGTGGTGTCCGCAAATTCCCCGCCGAAATGGACCTCTGGAAAAACTACATTGCCTATGCCAAAGACAAGGATGCAGTCCGCGTGGTATATCGCGTGTATGGAAAACTCCTCTCGTTACAGCCACGTAACACGGAGGCATGGATTTCGGCTGCCAAATATGAGTTTGAAGAAAATGCCAATGCTAGAGGCGCACGTGACTTGTATATGAGAGGGTTGCGGTTTAATTCCGATAATGAGCGGTTGTGGCTCAGTTATGCGCAATTTGAGTTGGCCTACGTGGCCAAATTGCTCACCAGAAGGAAGGTCATGGGCTTGGTCACGGAGAAGGAGCAGCGTGGGGATTTGGACACTCAACGGGAGGAATATGAACACAAGGTTAGGAGCGCTGCTCACCTTGACTCTGATTCGAATGCTTCTGGAATTGAAGGCAACGATGATATTATCAGGATATTTGATGAGGAGGAGGGACACGGACAGAATGGACATGGACAGAATGGACAGAATGGAGATTCTGTCCAATCTGACCAATCTGGTAATTCTTTCCACAATGAGGATGGAAACGCACTGGGCGACTTAAATGTATTGGGAAATCCAGAGCTGAATCCCGTTCTCAAGGGTGACATTGCCCTTGCCCTCTTCGACTCGTGTGTGGCGGAAATGGCCAAGGATGTGGCCGCTGATATGAAGGAACCCGTGACCGTGCGCACGTGCCGCCGCTTCTTGGCCTTGTTTGACCAGTACGACGTCTTGAACAAAGACTACTTAGCTCTGCACGTGCTCCGCTTCTTGCAGACGTCGTACCCCTCCAGTGAAGAAACTGTTTTCCTTGATATCACGTTTCCTCTCCGCAACGTGAGTGTTCTGGACCCCGAGCTCGCTGAGTCTCTCCAGCTCTCCGTCAACAAGTACTTAGCCTACAAGAAGAAGGCTACGCCGGAGCAAGCACCTGTGCTCACTAAACGTTTCATTGAATATCTTTCCGAGAAGTATGTGGACGTGGACGAGCCTGTTTCCGAGAAGACCACCGGTCTCTTGAAGGCCATCATCCAAAAGTGTCTGTAATCAAGAATCAACATTAAGACCATCTTATCTGTATCTGTAATCATTAGTAACCAATAATCATCGGTAATCATAATCATTAGTAATCATAATCATCAGTACCATAATCACAGTCATCAAACACAGAAACTCCAATGTAAGACACGAGACCTGGTAGTCTCCGAACGCATGACATTCAACCATCGAGGCATCATATTATTGCAGTCCTCCTGTCATCCACGTAACCCCATCTATCCGATAACGTCCTGCCAACCAATCAACCTATTATCATTCTAGGGTTACTTTACATTTCATCATCAACGGCAATCAGTATGAAATTTTTATCTCTCACAAAGATTGTTCACAATCGGCGATGATGTAACCAGTCAGTAAACCATAAAAACAAATCAGATGAACCAACTTCTTAATCGAAGAATCTTGGAGACTAATTAACCATGATATTCCTTTAGTAGGTCATTTGGTGGATCATGCCTTGGCGGTGTTCAATCTCTCTTGGAGATGGACGACTCCAGGTCCAAGGCTCTGTACCCCCGAACCTTCTTGAGGCGATAAGAAATGAATCCCGACACTAAAGCAGACAAGACTGCCACAGCCACCAAAGATGTCGCGTACTGCAGGTATGACACCGGCATCAAAGCCATGGGGAGCTTATAGAAGCCGTCGGCATATGGAAGCGCTGCGGTTCCCCTGGAGCCCTTTGGCTTGATATAGTCGAGCCACCTCACTGCAAGCTCAATGGTAAAGGAATCGCCAATAGTCAAGCGAGTAGCATTTGTTCCTGCAGACCACGCAATGGCATTGACCACGGTCTGCTGCTCTGGAGCACTGGAGGCAGGCTTGGTGATGATCATGTTCATATAAGGGTCCACATCCATGTGCAGGCCGTGGACTTCACCCCGGAAGTTAAACGTCAACGGAATGTAGGCCCCGCCTTTTTCCAAGTAGTTCATTTCCGTGCTCACGGGGATTCTGCAACTGAGCGGAGCGTCTTCGTGCACATAGAGCTGAAACAAGTGGTAGAGCTCGTCGGTGAAGGTAATTGTGCAATTGAGGTCCTCCGAAACACCGTAGTGGAACGTGAGCGGCTTGCCCGTCTCCTTGCACACGGGGAACGCTTTGTAGATGATTCTGTTGTTGGTGTCGAAGTTATGTTCTCCGTTTTCGATATTCCTCAGGATACAGTCGATCATCACATCCTGGCCCAAAGTGTAGGGCTGGATCTTCGGCACCTCACCTGATCGCGTAAGAGGAAAGAACTGCGCTTGTGGCTTGACTGCTATGTCTGCAGCGGCCAATGAAAGGAAAAAAGGCCACGCGAGCTTCATTGTTGATGCGTCTTGGAGACCAGCGGGTTGCAAATTAGGAAATCAGAGACGTCTGCGTGTAAATGTCACAATGAATTCGGGCGCAGCACAGTTAAACAAGGTTTGAAGATCGCCAAGGCTGAGGGATGTTCGCTTTTGGAAAGAATGAACAAGTTTATGGTTCGACAAAGCGCGCGTTGGCATGTGGCTATATGAAGGCACTACCGAGAATGGGTGCAAACAACGCGGTGGATTTCTGGTAACTGACGATTAAACAATCTAGACCATGGACTACAACTTTTCAGGTAAAGATGTAGTTTAGAGGCCAGAAATTATGAGACCTCGAATCCCGGAAAAAAGTCAAGAAATTGATATCATGGTATAAGTCAGGGAATTTGAAAAATAAGTCCCGGTCTTGCCTTCAATCTTCAACTTGTTGTTGTCATTTGGATAATCATTGGACGGTTAATTCCCGCTATGATTAGGATAAAGAAGGTTTTTCGATTTTTTCAGAAACCAGCTTCTTGTAGTGGTATAGCCCGGATTGGGAAGTTAATTCTGTCGCAAAAACCTTATTATCGGTAAAGCCAGCCGTGAGAGTGAAGTAAACTGCCTTCACCAGCACCAAGTATAGACGCGTGGTTGGGCCAGGACGAAAATTGGTACGAAGAGGCACATCCGGCCAAACTTTGCCCAGATTCGTTATCGCCGATCCTTGGTGTCCGGCATAAACATCAGACACGTCTAGCGTGTCAGTCAATAAATGCGTTTAATTCTCGCCAACCATTGTTGAACCTGGCGCGGAAGAACGGTTCAGGTACCAACAGTACTATTGTTTAGGCACAGCAAAAGTATTGTTCAGGCACCAAAGCATTATTGTTCAAAAACACGAATCGAACAATAGAGATTGAGAAAAAGAAACAGGCAAGGAAAAATCTTTCTTAACGGCCAGACCCTGAAATATTCGCAAAAATAACAGCTAATCCCCGAACCCCAACGCAGGAGGGTATGCTACAATGATGTAGCGATTCTCTGTTTGTAAATATGTTTCGGGATTAAATTCTAACATGTAACCAGCACCAAAGCTAAAAGTCAAATTTGGCTCTCTAAACGGACCAGGTGCAGATCAGCCCAGCAGTATCAAGGAGAAACCAGGGTCCATGCAAGGCAAATGTGTGAGGCAGAAGCAAACAATAAGGCGGAGCGAATGTTTCGGCTAAAGAGATTCTCGTTTAGGGAATTTCAGGCTATTCTGGATGCTGGAAATAGGTTCCATAGTCTTTTTGCGTGAAAATAAACTTTCGTTTTACGCACTCGATTTGCCTGTTGTGTACTTTGGATTGTCCACACCTTCTCGATTAAGCATAGCTTGGCAATTTTCGTGAACACCTGGCTTTATGTTATCGTTTGACGCTCGTCCCGTTGCTTAATAGTTAAATAAACCTGGATCCAGCCCCCGTTTACCTCATTAGGGTAATTATCCACACCGAGTAGCTGTTCGTCTTGCCACCTAGCTATCTCGTTTAGGTATGACAAGTAAGCATTCGGCAGGGGCAACTATGGCACAATGTAACAATAAGTTTCAGATTTGCGTCTCCGGCTCGCTTTGTTACTGACAATAGGGCTTGAATTAATTATCTTCTGTGGACCTCCTTTTTGTAAATCCACCCCCTTCATGGAATCACAAAGACCTCCAAACTACCCCTCCGAGCCCAAGCTCTTGGTAGGCGCCAGTATTAGCAGCATGAAGACATACCCAGGGAGGAAAACGGCGGCCTTATGTAGTTTTCGGGGTTGCTCGCCTTCGAGGCCATTGGTGTTTGAGAAATAAATTTCATGCATAATAATGCAGCAACGACTCCTAAAATGTATCAGTTTAACATTGTGAAACATCTGCTTGGCGTCGGTTCTGCAAAGGGTGCGGCTGTTTCTTTTCTGGATCGAGGCAGCCTGCAACTTCAGATCCCTCAAGAGATCGGACATCCCCTTCTGAATCACGCCACTTACAAAACTACAGCGCGGAACCGGTACTTCTTCCTTTTAATAGAAACATATGAAGCACATCAGAGCATATCGACATATGTAAACAAATGTAAATATGTAAACATATCAATGGATGTAAAAAGAAAGAATGAAGAGTCTCGAAATCAAGGAAACTAAGGAATGTATCTATTGTACCTTGCAGCTGCGAGCGCGGGTGCAGTCCCTGCATATCATCAAAGCAGCACCCGTTTGCGTTTCCATTTATGCAACAGACGGCAGTAAATGTCTAAATCAGCGCCGAAAACGCCCTTTCGAGGCCTCGTGTCTACAGATATAAAGGTAAGAGGAATTCCGCCAGATTTTGTTTTGAAATCCTCATCCCATCATGAAGTATTCAAGCCTTCTCTCGCTTATTGCCGCTTTGAACACTGCTCGTGCTTATGGAGAGTATGGCGACTATGGCGGCTATGGCGGCTATGGCGGCTATGCTAGCTCTGGATACCAGTCCGATTACGTCTACTGCTCTGGGCTTTCCGCACAAATCTATCCGCAGTATGTTGACTTGTATGGCTCCGACTATCAGTCCCAATGTATCCAGCAACAACTCTGGCAACAGGACGTGTCTTATTCCCAGTCTCAAGCTTATGCGGGTTACAACAATCAAATTTATGGAATGCAAACCTCCCAGGAGGCTGTGACTGTGGTCATGCAAGGTTACTTTTATGCTCAGGAAACAAGATCGTACTCCTTAACCGTGGATAGTTCTGTCGGGGCTTCTGTTCAAATGGGTACTGGTTGGTGCGCTCAGGGTACTGACTACTCGGTGTACCTGAACCCTAACACTTGTGCAGGGGGCTCGTCTCAGTTCGAATACCAGTTGCAAGCAGGTTATTACTACCCCATTACCATTGTTAACTTCGATGTTTCGGCTGACGCCCGTTTCCAGATGCGTTGCGACAACCAGGATATTTCCAAGTACATTGTGCAGTTGAAACCAGACTGTTACAATGTACCTTGTCAACCGGGCCTGCCTTGCAAAAATTCTTTCCTCTCCATTTCACCTTTGCCTCCACAAAAGACTGCGTGGACTTCGTCATCTTCCACATTGATTACTTCTCATAGCACCACCTCATATGAGAGACCCATTCCATCTTATCCTCCTAACAAACCTGAAAAGCCTGAGTGGGATCATGAACATTCCAGATCCATATGGTGGACAGATGAAGCTTCGACTTCCCAGACGACTCACAGACCTGACAAGCCTGAGTGGGATCATGAACATTCCAGATCCATATGGTGGACAGATGAAGCTTCGACTTCCCAGACGACTCACAGACCTGAGAAGCCTGAGTGGGATCATGAACATTCCAGATCCATATGGCGGACAGATGAAGCTTCAACTTCGTCGACTCCCAAGACTAGCAAGAAGTACACTACATGTTGCGAACCTGAATGTACGCCTCCTGCTAAGTATGTCAAGAGTTCCAAGACTACCGACGCCTCTTCCACCACCACTT